>JAMWET010003902.1:27500-32794 GCA_024036415.1 Prochilodus magdalenae | reverse complement strand
GAGAACAAACGCACTTCCACAGACCGGGAGAACAAACCGACTTCACAGGACCGGAGTAGAACAAACGCACTTCCACAGACCGGGAGAACAAACGGCACTTTCCACAGACCGGGAGAACAAACGCACTTCCACAGATCCGGGAGAACAAACGGGAGAACACTATCTTCCACAGACCGGGGAGAACAAACGCACTTCCACAGAACCGGGGGAGAACAAGAACGACTTCCACGACTCGGAGATGAACAACGTACGCACTTCCACAGACCGGGAGAACAAACGCACTTCCACAGACCGGGAGAACAAACAGACTTCCACAGACCGGGAGAACAAACGCACTTCCACATACCGTGAGAACAAACGGACTACCACAGACCGGGAGAAATAAAGCACTTCCACAGACCGGGAGAACAAACGCACTTCCACAGACCGGGAGAACAAACGCACTTCCACAGACCGGAGAGACTTCCACAGACGGGGAGAAAAACGCACTTCCACAGACCGGGAGAAACAACTTCCCGACAGACCGGGACTTTCCACAGACCGGGAGAAAACAAACGCACTTCCACAGACCGGGAGAACAAACGCACTTCCACAGCCCGGGAGAACCAAACGCACTTCCACAGACCGGGGAGAACAAACGCACTTCCACAGACCGGGAGAACAAACGCACTTCCACCGGGGGAGAACAACGCACTTCCACAGAGAAACAAACGCACTTCCACAGACCGGGAGAACAAACGCACTTCCACAGACCGGAGAACCAACAAAAACGCACTTCCACAGACAGGAGACAACCGCAACTTCCACAGACCAGGAGAACAAACGCACTTCCACAGGAGGGAGAACAAACGCACTTCCACACACCGGGAGAACAAACGCACTTCCACAGACGGTGAGAACAAACGCACTTCCACAGACGCGGAGAACAAACGCACTTCCACAGACCGGGAGAAACAAACGCACTTCCACAGACCGGGAGAACAAACGCACTTCCACAGACCGGGAGAACAAACGCACTTCCACAGACCGGGAGAACAAACGCACTTCCACAGACCGGGAGAACAAACGCACTTCCACAGACCGGGAGAAAAAACGCACATCCACAGACAGCGAGAAACAACGCACATCAACAGACCGGGAGAACAATCGCACTTCCACAGACCGGGAGAAAAATCGCACTTCCACAGACCGGGAGAACAAACGCACTTCCACAGACCGGAGAACAAACGCACTTCCACAGACCGGGGGAACAAACGCACTTCCACAGACCGGGAGAACAAACGCACTTCCACAGACCGGGAGAACAAACGCACTTCCACAAACGCACCCGGGAGAACTAACGCACTTCCACAGACCGGGAGAACAAACGCACTTCCACAGACCGGGAGAAGAACAAACCAAAAAATACAAACTTCCACAGACCGGGAGAACAAACGCACTTCCACAGACCGGGAGAACAAACGCACTTCCACAGACCGGGAGAACAAACGCACTTCCACAGACCGGGAGAACAAACGCACTTCCACAGACCGGGAGAACAAACAGACTTCCACAGACCGGGAGAACAAACGCACTTCCACAGACCGGGAGAACAAACGCACTTCCACAGACCGGGAGAACAAACGCACTTCCACAGACCGGGAGAACAAACGCACTTCCACAGACCGGGAGAACAAACAGACTTCCACAGACCGGGAAAACAAACAGACTTCCACAGACCGGGAGAACAAACAGACTTCCACAGACCGGGAAAACAAACGCACTTCCACAGACCGGGAGAACAAACGCACTTCCACAGACCGGGAAAACAAACGCACTTCCACAGACCGGGAAAACAAACGCACTTCCACAGACCGGGAGAACAAACGCACTTCCACAGACCGGGAGAACAAACGCACTTCCACAGACCGGGAGAACAAACCGACTTCCACAGACCGGGAGAACAAACGCACTTCCACAGACCGGGAGAACAAACGCACTTCCACAGACCGGGAGAACAAACGCACTTCCACAGACCGGGAGAACAAACGCACTTCCACAGACCGGGAGAACAAACGCACTTCCACAGACCGGGAGAACAAACGCACTTCCACAGACCGGGAGAACAAACGCACTTCCACAGACCGGGAGAACAAACAACAGACCGCAAACCACTTTCCACAGACCGGGAGAACAAACGCACTTCCACAGACCGGGAGAACAAACGCACTTCCACAGACCGGGAGAACAAACGCACTTCCACAGACCGGGAGAACAAACGCACTTCCACAGACCGGGAGAACAAACGCACTTCCACAGACCGGGAGAACAAACGCACTTCCACAGACCGGGAGAACAAACGCACTTCCACAGACCGGGAGAACAAACGCACTTCCACAGACCGGGAAAACAAACGCACTTCCACAGACCGGGAGAACAAACGCACTTCCACAGACCGGGAGAACAAACGCACTTCCACAGACCGGGAGAACAAACGCACTTCCACAGACCGGGAGAACAAACGCACTTCCACAGACCGGGAGAACAAACGCACTTCCACAGACCGGGAGAAACAACGCACTTCCACAGACCGGGAGAACAAACGCACTTCCACAGACCGGGAGAACAAACGCACTTCCACAGACCGGGAGAACAAACGCACTTCCACAGACCGGGAGAACAAACGCACTTCCACAGACCGGGAGAACAAACGCACTTCCACAGACCGGGAGAACAAACGCACTTCCACAGACCGGGAGAACAAACGCACTTCCACAGACCGGGAGAACAAACGCACTTCCACAGACCGGGAGAACAAACGCACTTCCACAGACCGGGAGAACAAACGCACTTCCACAGACCGGGAGAACAAACGCACTTCCACAGACCGGGAGAAAACGCAAACGCACTTCCACAGACGGAGAACAAGCGGACCGGGAGAACAAACGCACTTCCACAGACCGGGAGAACAAACGCACTTCCACAGACCGCGAGAACAAACGCACTTCCACAGACCGGGAGAACAAGCGCACTTCCACAGACCGGGAGAACAAACGCACTTCCACAGACCGGGAGAACAAACGCACTTCCACAGACCGGGAGAACAAACGCACTTCCACAGACCGGGAGAACAAACGCACTTCCACAGACCGGGAGAACAAACCGACTTCCACAGACCGGGAGAACAAACGCACTTCCACAGACCGGGAGAACAAACGGACTTCCACAGACCGGGAGAACAAACGCACTTCCACAGACCGGGAGAACAAACAAACTTCCACAGACCGGGAGAACAAACGCACTTCCACAGACCGGGAGAACAAACGCACTTCCACAGACCGGGAGAACAAACGCACTTCCACAGACCGGGAGAACAAACGCACTTCCACAGACCGGGAGAACAAACCGACTTCCACAGACCGGGAGAACAAACGCACTTCCACAGACCGGGAGAACAAACGCACTTCCACAGACCGGGAGAACAAACGCACTTCCACAGACCGGGAGAACAAACGCACTTCCACAGACCGGGAGAACAAACAGACTTCCACAGACCGGGAAAACAAACGCACTTCCACAGACCGGGAGAACAAACGCACTTCCACAGACCGGGAGAACAAACCAAATCCACAGACCGGGGGCAGAACAAAAAACGCACTTCCACAGACCGCGAGAGAACAAACGCACTTCCACAGACCGGGAGAACAAACGCACTTCCACAGACCGGGAGAACAAACGCACTTCCACAGACCGGGAGAACAAACGCACTTCCACAGACCGGGAGAACAAACGCACTTCCACAGACCGGGAGAACAAACGCACTTCCAAACGCACAAACGCACTTCCACAGACCGGGAGAACAAACACACTTCCACAGACCGGGAGAACAAACACACTTCCACAGACCGGGAGAACAAACACACTTCCACAGACCGGGAGAACAAGCGCACTTCCACAGACCGGGAGAACAAGCGCACTTCCACAGACCGGGAGAACAAACGGACTTCCACAGACCGGGAGAACAAACGGACTTCCACAGACCGGGAGAACAAACGCACTTCCACAGACCGGGAGAACAAACGACCGGGAGAACAAACGCACTTCCACAGACCGGGAGAACAAACGCACTTCCACAGACCGGGAGAACAAACGCACTTCCACAGACCGGGAGAACAAACGCACTTCCACAGACCGGGAGAACAAACGCACTTCCACAGACCGGGAGAACAAACTAACTTCCACAGACCGGGAGAACAAACGCACTTCCACAGACCGGGAGAACAAACGCACTTCCACAGACCGGGAGAACAAACGCACTTCCACAGACCGGGAGAACAAACGCACTTCCACAGACCGAGAGAACAAACGGACTTCCACAGACCGGGAGAACAAACGCACTTCCACAGACCGGGAGAACAAACGCACTTCCACAGACCGGGAGAACAAACGCACTTCCACAGACCGGGAGAACAAACGCACTTCCACAGACCGGGAGAACAAACGCACTTCCACAGACCGAGAGAACAAACGCACTTCCACAGACCGGGAGAACAAACGCACTTCCACAGACCGGGAGAACTAACGCACTTCCACAGACCGGGAGAACAAACGCACTTCCACAGACCGGGAGAACAAACGCACTTCCACAGACCGGGAGAACTAACGCACTTCCACAGACCGGGAGAACAAACAAACTTCCACACACCGGGAGAACAAACGCACTTCCACAGACCGGGAGAACAAACGCACTTCCACAGACCGGGAGAACAAACGCACTTCCACAGACCGGGGGAACAAACGCACTTCCACAGACCGGGAGAACAAACAGACTTCCACAGACCGGGAGAACAAACAGACTTCCACAGACCGGGGGAACAAACGCACTTCCACAGACCGGGAGAACAAACGCACTTCCACAGACCGGGAGAACAAACGCACTTCCACAGACCGGGAGAACAAACGCACTTCCACAGACCGGGAGAACAAGCGGACTTCCACAGACCGGGAGAACAAGCGGACTTCCACAGACCGGGAGAACAAGCGGACTTCCACAGACCGGGGGAACAAACGCACTTCCACAGACCGGGAGAACAAACGCACTTCCACAGACCGGGAGAACAAACAGACTTCCACAGACCGGGAAAATAAAACAGACTTCGACAGACCGGGGGAACAAACGGACTTCCACAGACCGGGAAAACAAACAGACTTCCACAGACCGGGAGAACAAACGCACTTCCACAGACCGGGAGAACAAGCGGACTTCCACAGACCGGGAGAACAAACGCACTTCCACAGACCGGGAGAACAAACGC
>JAMWET010003902.1:0-22500 GCA_024036415.1 Prochilodus magdalenae | reverse complement strand
TTTTTGAACGTGCTAAGGGAGTAGAAGTGGATTAAAGGGCCCATATGCAACATTTCTCTAGTACGTTTTCTGTTGTTTTATCCACTCAGGTTGTTATGTTGGGTGCTATGGTGGTCTCTACATACTAATACTTTAATAATATTGAATTATTAAAGTAAACAAGCTGTTTCTTTCTGTAAGAATGGTTGATCACCAGCATATGTTGTGGTTTGGTAGCTATTATGGCCAGCTAAACCAAAACTATACCAGTAGCTTACACTGGCATGGCATGCATGTTGTTAGCTCGGTATTCGCCAGCTTCTTGCTGGAACCTTCCGTTCCACCTTAAATGGCGCCAGCAGTTACACGCAGCAAATGCAACGCACGTTCTGTCCGGGACTGTCGGGATTGATTCCAGGGAGTCGAGTAAGTGAGCTGCAGCATGTGAGACATGATCTCAAAGGACTTAAATTGGGACTAACTTGGTGATGTGCTAAGGGAGTAGAGGTGGATTAAAGGGCCCATATGCAACATTTCTCTAGTACGTTTTCTATTGTTTTATCCACTCAGGTTGTTATGTTGGGTGCTATGGTGGTCTCTATACACTTTTTTTTGTTTGCTATTGAATTATTAAATTAAACAAGCTGTTTCTAGTTGCAAGAATGGCTGATCACCAGCACAGGTTGTGTTTTGGTAGCTGGGATGGCTAGCTAAACCAACACTATACCAGCTAAAACCAGTAGCTTACACTGGCACGGCATACATGTTGTTTTTTTCAGCAGGGCTGGTACTGTTCCTTTAAGACAACATATTTAAATGAGGTCAGTTCAGATTGGCTGTTGAGTTTGTGATGTCACAAAACAGTGAATGGGCCCTTTAATGCACGAGCATGAGTTGCTTGAGTGTCTTTCTGAGCAGACTGTACACACTGTTCTCTTTAGGATCTGACCTTCTGCTGACATCACAACATGCTCCTGCAAAGCCCCGCCCCCTTGGTGCTGCTTTGGGCGGCAATCCTCCGTCTGCATCCAGGCAGTGCATCTCCGCGCAAGACCACCTGTGTAGTGGAGCAGGGCAGGGCGGACTGTAGCCACCTGAAACTCAAGAATGTCCCTCCTGACCTTCCCTGGAACATTAGCTCGCTGGACATGTCCCATAACCGGCTGACCGCTCTGGACCCAGTAGCCCTGGGACGCTACCCAGGTTTGGAGTACCTGGACGCGAGCTATAACTCCCTCACGGTGCTGGGGCAGGGACTGTGTGACTCTCTGCCGCACCTGCAGCGCCTCAGCGTCCAGCGCAACGAGGTCCACCAGCTGAGCGAGGGTGACCTGAGGAACTGCTCGAGTCTGACGCACCTCGACCTCTCGGATAACAGGCTGAAGTTCCGAGGCGAGCCTTTCTCAGTCCTCAAGGTAGGTCCTCACACACCGGCCACTGGCACACACTGCTATCGGCACTCAGGGTCCAGGTAATCAGCTCCACTGACCATACAGGACACCCTGTAGTTCCACAGGTCCAGACTGTAGCCCATCTGTTTCTCTGTATACTGTATTACCCTGTTCTTCAATGGTCAGGACCCCCACAGGACCACCATGTGGGTGGTGGATCACTCTCAGCACTGCTGCCGGACACAGTGTCATCGCTAGACTGAGAATCGTCCACCAATGCAAACCGTCCCCCCAATTCCCCAGACCTGAACCCAACTGAGCATCTGTGGGACCACCTTGATCGCCCTGCTCGCTCTATGGCTCCTCCCCCGCACGCCCTCCATCAGCGGTGGGATGCACTCCATTCAGCATGGTCCACTGTGCATACATGTCAAGCTCCTGGAGTGCTAGCCAATAGGAGCGCTCGCCTGGCTGTGTCTACCCAGACACGACAGAGGAATGAATCCTGATTGGCTGACTTTCCGTTGGGTTTCTCACATCTCCACCAATGAAAATGCTCCGAGGTGATCCGGAACTGTCGACCTAGATCACTGAGCACAGTGTGGAGCGCTGAATCACTGGGTGGTGTCGTGGTGTTGGTGAAACCTGTCAGGGCACGTGGACATTATCAACTCAGCTATGTAGACACAACCGCCAGCAGCAGCTGCACTTATCTCTGCCTCCTCCACCTGTTTCGTTTGTTGTGAGGGGTGGTGCTTGAAGGCCGGTTAAACCGGTAACCAGAGCTCACGGCTTCCATGGCCACATGCAGGCTGCTCCTGCAGACGTTAGTGAGAGAATGGGTCGCTCTCAGGAGCTCAGTGAAGTAGGTGAAGGGTCATAGGTCACAGAGGTCACCAACTTCCTTCAGAGTCCATCACTACAGACCTCCAGACTTCTTGTGGCCTTCAGATCAGCTCAGGAACAGTGTGAAGAGCTTCATGGAATGGGTTTCCATGGCGAGCAGCTGCATCCCAGCCTTACATCACCAGGTGTGAAGCTCCGCCTCTGGACTCTAGAGCAGTGGAGGCGTGTTCTCTGGAGTGACCAATCACGCTTCTTCATCTGGTGATCCGATGGATGAGTCTGGGTTTGGTGGTACCAGGAGAACGGTACTTGTCTGACTGCACTGTGCCGAGTGTGAAGTGTGGGGGTGGTGTTCAGGAGTTGGGCTCCGCCCCTTAGTTCCAGTGAGAGGAACCCCTAATGCTTCAGCAGACCAAGAGACCCTGGACCATTCCATGCTCCTGACTTTGTGGGGACAGTTTGGGGACGGCCCCTTCCTGCTCCAACATGACCGCACACCAGTGCACAGAGCAAGCTCCATAAAGACATGGATGAGCGAGTCTGGGTACTGGGAACTCCTGGACATGCGCTTCCAACCAATGCCAGACATCTCTAGCCATGTGACATTGTCTCGCTGGGGGATCCCATGCGCCCCAGGGAAGACGATCAGCATGTATGGGTGGACGGGATCAGCAAGGATGGCTTCATACCCAGATCGATTGAGAGAGCCTTTCACATGGACGAGTGGGCCCAGAGAAAGACACGTGCTGCTGCCACTGAAAGCAGGAGGTGGTCATAATAATGTGACTCAACTGTATATAAGGGCTTATTCTAATAGGCATCATGTGCTATAGAGCCTGACCTGCCAGCTAAAGGAGCCAATTATGACATATGACCTGTGATGGAACAAGAATCCATAAACGTTTAAGTAGGGTTATGTCAGTTGTCATGACAACCCGTAGGTTGGGGTCTTATAGCCTTATGAACCGTTATGTCACCATAAACAATGGCTGTATGATGTACACATTATGACGCCTGGTTCCCATCACAATGAGCTGTATTTGGTGAACATGTTGCCACTGATGTTTACTATGCTAACTGGCTAGCTAGCGGAACTAGCAGCAGTAGCTTTTTATTTATTTATTTATTTATTTATTTATTAATATGCTCTTTAAACCAGACGTATTTCACTGTTTGTCTTCACCAGACGAAGGTTTTGCTTTACAAAGTTTGGCTAGCTAGCTAATTAGTTCACTAGCTAGCCTAGCCGAGGCTAGTGCCTTTCTATTGACAAACCTGCTAGCCGTAGGCCCTGTTTCACTTCTGGGGGGAACCACTTCATTAATAACCCTTTCATAGTTCATGCTAGCATATGGCTGAGATTGTTTAACAGCTGGACGGAAAGCTGGATGATGCTAAACCTTGTTAGCATAGTAGCCTTGGGGTAAAACCAGAATTGGTTAAAGCTGCTGTAGTGTTAACACTGTAATGGAGTTTACCAGCATCTCTTCTCTTCGGGCAGAATCTGATATGGTTGGACGTGTCCCGTAACAAGCTGACCTCCGCTAGCCTGGGCTCTCAGCCGCAGCTGCCCCGCCTGGAGACCCTCATCCTCTCTGGGAACGACTTCACGACTCTGAAGAAGGACGACTTCTCTTTTCTCAGCAACTCCTTGGGGTTTCAGGTGCTGGGGCTTTCCTCTCTGTCTCTGAAGAAGAAGGTAAGAACACAGATGTGCCCGTCAGTGTTTCGCTTTCACTGACTCAGAACCTGCGAAGAATGAGGAACAGAGTCGTAGCACGTGTGTCGGGGGCAGTAGTAAAGGATTCATACACATTAAAAGAATAGAAGGAATACACTACCTGCCGGATGCTGCAGGCTCTGGACAGTGCCAGACAGTCCCAGTCGTTCTAGGAAATTCCAGACAGTTCCATAAACTTCTCTCACAGTCCCAGACTTCTAGTTGAAGTCTACTCAGCACTGAATGTATCACAGATGTCCTCAGAGCATCACTGTCCTGACCACAATGCCAAAGTTTACGGGGACCAGTAGCCACTTTCTGAACATTTTAGGCCTAAGGAGTTAAGGAAACATGCTCGGTCCCCGGCAACACCTTGGAAACAGATGGGCTCTGCTCTGATTGGCTGCTTTGTAGCGAGACGCTGTGATGATCACACAGACACGACATTCCAAAACAGACTAAATAAAATGAGCCTCTGTGTAAATAAGCTCCGTCCTCCTACTGTTCAGCGAGCTATGCTAGTTACTTGGAGCTAATGCTAGTCGCTAAGGTTACCTGTGCTAGATACTGGCTTCAAGTAAATTCAGTAAAGCTGCTCCTCACTATGAACTCTCATTTTAAGAAGACCGGCAAACACGGATTCAGTCCCACAGCACGGCCGCTCCTTGCCGGGGCTGTGATGCTCATAAAGGTGGAGCAGCTCCTCTCTCTCTGAGGAGCTGTTCTATGGTGGAGCGTTTTGCAGTCCTCCAGACGTCTGGTTCCATTCACCACCACTGTGACACTCTGTAGAAGCCACCTAAACTCGTTTAGGGAAGCTCTGAATTCTGCAGGAGCTTTGGGAAACCTCTGCAGTTCCCTTTCTAAGGAGACCTAATATGGCCATAACTATAGAGCACCTCGGAGTCGGAGCTGACATCATTCCAGATCCTTTGATTTCATTCGACCTTCGACCCTGAGCTCGTAAAAGACAGTCACGTGCAGTTTATGATTTATTTGATTGGGCTTGTTATTCATCCGTGTTTGAGCGAGTGAGTGCATACAGTCCGTCCCTGTTAGCATGAAAAACCAGCAAGCCATATCCACATAACCAGCAGTGATGCATGGCTGAGCTGGAACCAGGTGCACATGCTAAGCCGCTTCCATGTCCATGCTCACATCAGGTTGGGTCAGTTTTTAGACAGCACTGCTGTAGTTTCTCTCCTGACTTCATGACCTTAACAGACCCTTTAGTCTGGCACGTTGGAGTCACTCGCTCCAGCTGTTGACAGAGTCCGGGAGGTTCGTGACGCCCATGCTGGCTAGTTAATAGATAAGCTGAGAGAGAAGAGCTAATCGATTCAGGAAAGAACAGTTCAGTGCATTGGGAATCGAGGTTAAAGAACATCTCGCTGCACCAGCACCGCAGCACTGTGGCTAAAGGGTCGACAGGGGCCGACAGGGACGACTGAGGTGGCCTTGAGCTAGCCACCCAACCCCCAACTGCTCCCCGGGCGCCGCGGATAGGGCGTCCCACTGCTCCCGGCAAGTGTGCTCAATGCCCACTAGTGTTCACGGATGGCTTAAATGCGGAAAACTAATTCCCCTGTGTGTAAAACTCTCTAAAAACTTCGGAATGTTCCTTAACAACGCTGCTTGACGACTATATTTGTTCCACTGGAGTTTATTCAAAGTCTATCTGAAGACTATTTTATATGAGGATCTGAAACTAAAGACTAAGAAACTCCGGAGGGGGGTGAATACTTTTTCACAGCACGGTATATTGGGTTTTCTCACAGGTCACTGATTCATTACTGTTTATGCTAGTGGCATCATTTGCGTCGCCAATGATTTCTCAACATCGTCTAAAGGGGAACCGGGAGTGCGCTCTAAACAGGAACTGAGAGCTTATTACAATAACATGGGCTTGAGCAGCTGTGCTGATGGAATCCATCAAACCATTACCAGCATGCATTCTGGACATCAAAGATGAAAGCTGGCCTCACGCCTGTAATAGCAGGTGTTACTGGGCACCATTTCAATCGAACTGTCCAGCAAACAAATATTATTATTATATGTGGTGCCGTAAAGGTTAACCACACCCGGAAATCATCCGGGAGAATGGCTGCTCCAGTGACCCACCCTGAACCCAATGTATGAATCTACTGAAAATTCAAAACTTGATTTAAATAGATTTGTTATTATTTTTTTTCGTTGATCCATGCAAACAAATAATAAAGCCTAGTTATAGTATTGTATTTATCATCACTCAGTTTAACAGCACAGTTTTGGTTAAGATGACCAAATACATAAGAAAGAAGATCAAACAGAGAAAGGTCAATCAGATCTAAACACTGGTCAGTATGATTTCAGCATTATCTGAACCAGGAACCAAGAGCATACTAACAAGGACTGGATCCTCTTACATGGACTTCGACCAGCTTTATTGATGTGATCTAAAACTACCAGCAGCGTGCATGTGCCGACATTCAACTCTATGGATGCAGTAGATCAAATCACTGATTAGTGTAATGTATAAGGAAGTAGATCTA
This sequence comes from Prochilodus magdalenae, assembly GCA_024036415.1. NCBI lineage: Eukaryota > Metazoa > Chordata > Actinopteri > Characiformes > Prochilodontidae > Prochilodus > Prochilodus magdalenae. The sequence goes on along the minus strand of JAMWET010003902.1, from coordinate 16,033 downwards.
ATAGATCAAATCTTTGGTTGTTATAATGTATAACGAATATATTAAGTTCTTACCTGTTATTAGTTATAGATCCAGTGGGAATCAGTTAGTGGGAATCCAGTGGGAATCAGTTAGTGGGAATCGGTGGGAATCAGTTAGTGGGAATCAGTGGCAATCAGTTAGTGGGAATCAGTTAGTGGGCATCAGTGGTAATCAGTTAGTGGGAATCAGTTAGTGAGAATCAGTTAGTGGGAATCAGTTAGTGGGAATCAGTGGTAATCAGTTAGTGGGAATCAGTTAGTGGGAATCAGTTAGTGGGAATCAGTGGGAATCAGTTAGTGGGAATCAGTTAGTGGGAATCAGTTAGTGGGAATCAGTTGGTGGGAATCAGTTGGTGGGAATCAGTTAGTGGGAATCAGTTAGTGGGCATCAGTGGGAATCAGTTAGTGGGAATCAGTTAGTGGGAATCAGTGGCAATCAGTTAGTGGGAATCAGTTAGTGGGCATCAGTGGTAATCAGTTAGTGGGAATCAGTTAGTGAGAATCAGTGGGAATCAGTTGGTGGGAATCAGTGGTAATCAGTTAGTGGTAATCAGTTAGTGGGAATCAGTTAGTGAGAATCAGTGGGAATCAGTTGGTGGGAATCAGTGGTAATCAGTTAGTGGTAATCAGTTAGTGGGAATCAGTTAGTGGGAATCAGTGGTAATCAGTTAGTGGTAATCAGTTAGTGGGAATCAGTTAGTGAGAATCAGTGGGAATCAGTTGGTGGGAATCAGTGGTAATCAGTTAGTGGTAATCAGTTAGTGGGAATCAGTTAGTGAGAATCAGTGGGAATCAGTTGGTGGGAATCAGTGGTAATCAGTTAGTGGTAATCAGTTAGTGGGAATCAGTTAGTGAGAAATCAGTGGGAATCAGTTGGTGGGAATCAGTGGTAATCAGTTAGTGGTAATCAGTTAGTGGGAATCAGTTAGTGGGAATCAGTGGTAATCAGTTAGTGGTAATCAGTTAGTGGGAATCAGTTAGTGAGAATCAGTGGGAATCAGTTGGTGGGAATCAGTGGTAATCAGTTAGTGGTAATCAGTTAGTGGGAATCAGTTAGTGAGAATCAGTGGCAATCAGTTAGTGGGAATCAGTTAGTGGGAATCAGTGGTAATCAGTTAGTGGGAATCAGTTAGTGGGAATCAGTTAGTGGGAATCAGTGGTAATCAGTTAGTGGGAATCAGTTAGTGGGAATCAGTTAGTGGGAATCAGTTAGTGGGAATCAGTGGGAATCAGTTAGTGGGAATCAGTTAGTGGGAATCAGTTAGTGGGAATCAGTTAGTGGGAATCAGTTAGTGGGAATCAGTTGGTGGGAATCAGTTGGTGGGAATCAGTTAGTGGGAATCAGTTGGTGGGAATCAGTTAGTGGGAATCAGTGGTAATCAGTTAGTGGTAATCAGTGTGAATCGGTTAGTGGTAATCAGTTGGTGGGAATCAGTGGTAATCAGTTAGTGGTAATCAGTTAGTGGTAATCAGTTAGTGGGAATCAGTGGGAATCAGTTGGTGGGAATCAGTGGGAATCAGTTAGTGGGAATCAGTTAGTAGGAATCAGTTAGTGGGAATCAGTGGGAATCAGTTAGTGGGAATCAGTGGGAATCAGTTAGTGGTAATCAGTTAGTGGTAATCAGTTAGTGGGAATCAGTGGTAATCAGTTAGTGGGAATCTGTGGAAATCAGTTAGTGGTAATCAGTGGTTATCAGTTAGTGGTAATCAGTGGGAATCAGTTAGTGGGAATCTGTGGGAATCTGTGGTAATCAGTTAGTGGTAATCAGTGGGAATCAGTTAGTGGGAATCTGTGGTAATCAGTTAGTGGTAATCAGTTAGTGGTAATCAGTTAGTGGTAATCAGTTAGTAATCAGTTAGTTTAATGTATAAGGGAATAGACCCAACTAATTAAGGCATCAGTTGGCATATGAGAAATAGATCTTATAGATCAAATTCTTGGTTAGTATAATGTATATACAATAGATCAAGTTCTGTCTTGTTATTATTTACAGATCCAGTGGTAATCAGTTAGTTGTAATCGGTGGTAATCAGTAATCAGTTAGTATAATGTATGAGGGAATAGATCCAATCATCAGTTAGTATATGAGAAATGGATCTAATGGATCAAATCCTTGGCTAGTATGTAATGTATACAGAATAGATTAAGTTTTTCCCCTGTGATTATTCATAGATGAAGTAATCAGTTAGTATAATGTAAAAGAGAATAGATCCAACAGATCAAATCATTGGGCCGTACAACGTAAAAGAAGATGAACCCAATAAATCAAGTCCTCACTTGTTATTTATAGATCCAATTGATCAAATCTTTGGTTATTAGTGTATTTCTGAATAGATCCCATATACAAAATTATCAGTTAGTATGACATAAGGAAATAGATCTAACCGTTTAGATTGTTGCTTAGTGTAATGAAAATGGAAATAGATTCTAGCTCGGAATAATCTATAGATCAGAAGAGTTGATTAAATCATCGATTGGTAAATTGAATTAGGGAATGGATCTAGCCCTGATCTAATGTATCCTTTGCCATTCCAGGTGGAAAGCGGCTGCTTCAAGCCCATCGCTGGATTTCGGGACCTGGTGTTGGATGGCTCCAACCTCAGCCCACAGCTCCTCGGGAGACTGTGTAATGAACTTTCAGAGACAGCTCTGAGGAACCTCTCCCTCCGCAACACTCAGCAAGCGACGCTCCTGAACGACACCTTCCAAGGCCTGAACAGGACCAACCTCACCACGCTGGATCTCTCCGACAACAACATAGCAGCAATCGCAGAGGGCACCTTCCAGTGGCTCCCCGTGCTGGAGTATCTCTCTTTACAGAACAACAACATAAAGCACCTGACCAAGAGCACCTTCCAGGGACTAGCCAGCCTGATCCAACTCAACCTAGAGAAGGCCCTTGTGAAAACCAAGGCTGCCTACCCCAAAATAGACGACTTCTCTTTCCAGCCACTGGTCAAACTCGAGTATCTGTCCATGAGGGAAACCTCTTTCAGTGAGATCACGGAGAACACGTTTTCCGGACTTCCCTGCTTAAGGAAACTGGACCTGAGCTGGAGCAAAACTGGGTTGAAGGCAGTCAGCAATGCCACTTTCGCGTCCTTGCGGGGATCTCCGTTCCTTAAAACGCTCAACCTGACAAGTATGGCCATCACAAAACTGGAAGCCGGAGCTTTCTCAAGCCTAGGGAACCTCACCACTCTTGTGCTCAAGTACAACTTCATCTCCCAGGAGCTCACAGGGGAGGAGTTTCGGGGCCTCAACCGAGTGGAGGAGATTTACCTGTCCGCCAACCAGCAGAGGATCAGCCTAACCCCCGTATCCTTCATCCACGTGCCTACGTTGAAGATACTAACACTGAATCGGGCCTTGACGGGAACTCTAGACATGGATCCGTCTCCATTCAGACCGTTGGCCAACCTCACCGTGCTGGATCTCAGCAATAACAACATAGCGAACATCAACAGCGGCTTGCTGGACGGACTGTACCATCTCAAGGTGTTGAGAATGCAGCACAACAACCTGGCTAGAGTGTGGAAGAACGCCAACCCTGGCGGTCCAGTGCTGTTCCTCAGGGACACCCGGAACCTCTCTGTTCTAGAGCTGGATTACAACGGTTTGGACGAGATTCCACTTGGAGCCTTGCGAGGCCTGTACCAGCTGAAGGAGCTCAGCCTTAGTGGGAATCTTCTGAACTTCCTGCAGAGCTCCGTGTTCGATGACTTGCAGTCCCTGCGGTACCTACGGATGCAGAAGAACCTCCTGACGTCCGTGCCCATGGAGACATTCGGCGTGCCGCTGTCCAACCTGACCGAGCTTAACATGGAACGCAACCCCTTCGACTGCACCTGTGACAGCATCCTATGGTTTGCCCAGTGGCTTAATACCACCAACGCCAGCGTCCCCGGGCGCACCCACAGCTACATCTGCAACACCCCTCTGGCGTACTTCAACCGCTCCGTCATCTACTTTGAGACAGACTCCTGCAAGAACCTGACCCTCTTCCAGGCCCTGTATGTGCTCACCAGCACTCTGGTACTTGGTCTGATGGTCATAGCCTTCCTGGTGCACTTCCAGGGCTGGAGGATTCGGTTCTACTGTAACATCCTCATCAACCGAACCCTAGGAATGAAGGGATCTAGATACGAAAAGCTGGAGGAGGACAGGTATGAACACGATGCCTATGTTATCCATGCTCCTGACGACAAACACTGGGTGGAACGGAGCTTGCTTCCCCTGGAGGATGAACATTTGAAGTTTTTCGTGGAACACAGGAACGCCGTGCCAGGCTATTCCGTGGTGGAGACCATTGCGGAGAACATACGGCGGTCCAGGAAGATCATTTTTGTCATCACGGAGGCCCTTTTGGAGGATCCTTGGTGCAGACAGTAAGTCTAAGAACACCACACGCACCACATGACATTTTCATGGAAAGTGAAACAGCGGAACCGAAAGACGTCAGGTCAAATTTGACCACACGCCAGTAGCCACTTCCTCTAGGTCTACTTCCTCGGAAGACGTTCCGTCCTTGTATAATATAGCACCAAAATAGACTAGCACTTTTGAAATTCAGTGGAGCGTTCAGGTGGACTAGCCGATCCTGCTAACGACATACGGATTCTAGGGGTACAACTTAATAATGACCTTTAGCGTACGAAGGAACAAACAGAGATGACCTCCTTTCTTGTATCTTCTCAACACTTCTCCTTTCTCCCGTCTCTTCCTCACTCCTTAGGTTCAAAGCCCACCTTGCACTACAACAGGTGATGGAAGACAGCCGAGACTCACTGGTCCTGATTTTCCTTCAGGACGTCACGGACTACCGCCTGAGCCGCTCACTCCTGATACGGCGAGGCATGCTGAAATCACGATGCATCGTCCACTGGCCCCTGCAAAAGGAGCGCATTCCGGCTTTCCAGCAGAAACTGCAGATAGCCCTGAACTCCAGCAACAGGGTCGACTGAACCCTGCCCAGCTGCACCGTACCCTTCCAGGTTCATCAACACCGACGGCCCTGGAGGTGGCATTTCACTGGCTAAGGAGGTGGTGACATAACAGACATCAGTAGCAGAGGGTGGTGTTAATGTTAGCCACCAGCCAAAGTCCTAGCGACTGCTCTTCCAACGTCCTTTCAGGATAAGGCTCTTTCCACATTTCCGGGTTCGCCCTTCCGGCACTTTCCGTTAGCAGGTCATTTAGCTTTCGGTCAAACCAAAACGATCGGTCCAGCTTGACGCCGTTTCGCTGTGCTCCTCAGCACCACAGCTCCAAACAAAAACAGGCATATCCAGGATCTCATGAACTTCCGACCCAGCACACGGTAGGATCCAGATGGATCCAGTCAGTTCGTACGGAAGTGGGTCCTGGTTTTAGAGTAAAGTGATCTTCATGAGACCTCTTTGGACCCCTCATGCTATCTCCTTTGGAATAACTTTCCCAAGATTCCAGAATCTGTTAATCCAAGAGCATCCACACATTCACAGTATCCAGAGTGACCTACAAGGTTAAGCATATTACAGGTAGGCCAGTGTAGCGTTAGGAGTCTTGCCCAAGGACTCTAATTTGGTGTAGCACAGCGTAGTCACCCGGATCGGGAATCAAACCCCAGTCTCCCACATTATGGGAGGGTGTAGCTCCCTGGCAGGCTGTGATGGAACGTACGCTAGCAAGCAGGAGAAGAAGGAGAAGGCTGAAATCGGCACCTCATTCAGTTTTCCGTACCACCTTAAACGATGTAGCAGTCGGCTTCATTAGCATGAGGGCACCAGCACCCAACTACAGCACCACTTAAGGTGGAACAGAAGATTTGAATTGGAAGCCGACTGGAACTTCTTCAGATGTTTAACGTCTATGACCCAACCAAGCGCTTCAGCCGCGGATCTGATCTCATCTGTGGGTCAGCGCTAGTAGCTAACGTCTTTGATTAGCCTCCATGTAACTCAGGATGTACAGTAATGCTGCGACTGCGGCTCGCTCTTCGTTCCTAGCCGTATCTCTGCTGTCCAACTCGTACTTTGAGGGTTGTCATTCTTCCTTGTTCATCGGTACGATCTGGCCCTCACCATCACCGCCAAACTCAACATTAAAGCTTCATGTAAATATTAAAAAACATTAATAAAAAATACATACAAATATTAAAACATGTCAACACTCTTCAGGCAGTTTAGCCAAGTTAGCTCGGTAGGTTAGCCAAGTTGGCTTGGTGGGTTAGCCAAGTTAGCTCAGTAGGTTAGCCAAGTTAGCTCAGTAGGTTAGCCAAGTTAGCTCAGTAGGTTAGCCAAGTTAGCTCGCTGGGTTAGCCAAGTTAGCTCAGTAGGTTAGCCAAGTTAGCTCAGTAGGTTAGCCAAGTTAGCTCGCTGGGTTAGCCAAGTTAGCTCAGTAGGTTAGCCAAGTTAGCTCGGTTGGTTAGCCAAGTTAGCTCAGTAGGTTATCCAAGTTAGCTCAGTGGGTTTTCAAGTTAGCTCTGTAGGTTAGCCAAATTAGCTCGGTGGGTTAACCAAGTTAGCTCACTGGGTTAGCCAAGTTAGCTTGCTGGGTTAGCCAAGTTAGCTCAGTAGGTTATCCAAGTTAGCTCAGTGGGTTTTCAAGTTAGCTTAGTGGGTTTTCAAGTTAGCTCTGTAGGTTAGCCAAGTTAGCTCGGTGGGTTAACCAAGTTAGCTCGCTGGGTTAGCCAAGTTAGCTCAGTAGGTTATCCAAGTTAGCTTGCTGGGTTAGCCAAGTTAGCTCGCTGGGTTAGCCAAGTTAGCTCAGTAGGTTATCCAAGTTAGCTCAGTGGGTTTTCAAGTTAGCTCAGTAGGTTATCCAAGTTAGCTCAGTGGGTTTTCAAGTTAGCTCTGTAGGTTAGCCAAGTTAGCTCGGTGGGGTAACCAAGTTAGCTCGCTGGGTTAGCCAAGTTAGCTCAGTAGGTTATCCAAGTTAGCTTGCTGGGTTAGCCAAGTTAGCTCGCTGGGTTAGCCAAGTTAGCTCAGTAGGTTATCCAAGTTAGCTCAGTGGGTTTTCAAGTTAGCTCAGTAGGTTATCCAAGTTAGCTCAGTGGGTTTTCAAGTTAGCTCTGTAGGTTAGCCAAGTTAGCTCGGTGGGGTAACCAAGCGCTAGTTCCTAGTAAAGGCTCCAGAGTGTGAACTGGGCCGGTTCCCTCGTAGGCAGCTGTAGGACTAGAACACTTAAGGGCTTTAAGTTACCAGCTAGTTGCAGGGTTATCTACCGACCTCACCTTTCGGTGGACTGCAGCAGGAGTAGCCAAATCGTGGAGCTGACGTAGACTACGTGTAACAGGGTATCCGCCACAGAGTCCTACTTTACATGAGTGGGGTACATTTCTAAGGGCACCTGTACAAGATCAATCGACTGAGCTGTTCATTTGAAATCTGAATCTACTCGAGCGATGTGAGCAGCTGCTTCGTACTCCCAGGGTGTTCCTCAACAGAGCCTAACGAAATACAAGTGGTTCCACGGTGCATGTTTTACAGAACTGGAGGGTCGGTCGGTGGAGGACATGGCTGTGGTCAACGTAACCTGATATGCACTTCGGTTTGGAGTACTGTGCAGAAGTCCAGTGGTTCTGAGCTATTATCTCTTCAGGTGTATTTATTAAATGGCACTTAAAGGCCGTTTGGGTCAAGTTGGACTTTTGCACAGTCCTCTATGTGGTGCCGTTAATGGCCGTTGATGTACGAAAGGCTTCTGATTGGCTCTGGGTGAGATCCTGACAGTGAGGAGTGAGTAAAAGCAATACTGCCAGTAAAAATGACTGGAGTTTAGTGCCTTGTGGTCGGTGCCATAGGGCCCTCATGTGGTAAGCTGTGTGAAGGGTATGGCAGAGCTCCTCAACCACCTGCACCCTTGGCTGGTCCATAGTGGGCGGATGTTGGCACTTGGAAAACAAGACCTGTTTTATAACGTTTTTAAAAGCTGGACAAAATTAATAGTTATGCATAAACAGTGCCATAGGACCATTGGCGACGGACTGGTGGAATATCCCTGCTTTGGCCTGATTTCTACGGCAACCGAGAAGTGCAAAACAAATGAACATTTCAGAAAACAAAATGACAAAATTTACTAATTTGTTTTTTACAAAAGCAAAATCAACTTTACGTGAATCTCTTTTGCCAGTACCGAACTTTTACAAACTGCAAATGGTGACGCTTCTGTTTTTCCTGTGGAAGGTCTTTAGGGTTTTTAAAAGAGCAGCTGGAGGAAAAGCTAATGGAAAAACAAAAACTTGGCAGTTGGCTGAACTGCGTGCCATCAAATGGACAATTCAGCATTCCAAACTCCACTCACTCTACCACCGCCAAACAGATTGATTGACAACAGTCCCAACAAGCACTTATTGTTTGTTAGACCCGCCCTTTCCGTCAGAATTCACCGTTGGTAAAAATGTGTTCTGGTAAGTGGTACTTGTAAATTTGTTTTTATTTCTGTAATTTTGTTTTCTGAATTTGTTTTTTGCCCTTGTTAAATCGTTTTTGCTTTTGTAATTTGGTTTTTCATTTGTAAATTTGTTTTTATTTTTGTAATTTTGTTTTCTGAATTTGTTAAATTGTTTTTTCATTTGTAATTTTTTTCTTCAATGTCATTTTTTTCCATTTGTAAATTAGTTTTTATTTTTGCAATTTTGTTTTCTGAAATAGTTTTTTGCTCTTGTAAAATTGTTTTTTTATTTGTAATTTTGTTTTCTTCGATGTAATTTAAAATGTAATTTTTTTCCATTTGCAAATTAGTTTTTATTTTTGTAATTTTGTGTCCTAAAATGTAATTTTTTTCCATTTGTAAATTAGTTTTTATTTTTGCAATTTTGTTTTCTGACTTTGTTTTTTGCCCTTATTAAATCGTTTTTGCTTTTGTAATTTTTTTTTTCAATGTAAATTTTTTTTTTCATTTGTAAATTAGTTTTTATTTTTGTAATTTTGTTTTCTGAATTTGTTTTCTGAATTAGTTTTTCTATATTTGTTTTGCACTTCTCGGCCTCTGTAGATTACTGGTATAAAACAAGTTTACACTAGTTTATCTATTGATATGATGCTCAAACGTCACATACTGTGGCACCCAAAACGTCACTGTGTTAAACATGTCCCAGTAATGAATTCTCTTTTTGGACCTTCATGCATTTCCTGGGATAACAGGTGGTCCCTAAGAATTCCTGGTGTGTGGAGTACTCTTTGAGCTTCATGTCTGCAGAATACGGAATACTGATCCTAGCAGCAGCGCAGGGGTCCGAGTGTGAGTGCTGTCGTTTAAGGTGGAACGGGAAATGAGAATGAAAACCAAACTTCAGCTTTCAGTCTCCATCCACGAGACTCAGTTATCAGCTTCGCTGGGGGCTGAGCACATGAGGCTGGGTTAACCCCTCAGTTACTGCAGATGTACAGTAGAGTGTCTACTGTACTTAGATGTGGGAGTTCATGTATCAGCTCCCGGCCCACCAGGAACTCTCCTGACTCTCCTGACTACCCAATCCAGCATGGAGCTACACCAGGAAGCCTTGAAATCCTACAGCAAGGCTATACGGCTTCATAGAAAGAGTTAACAATGGAAACATGCTTATCCGAGTTCTCTACACACCCCAGCGGAACGGTTCTTCATTCTGCTGGGAGCAGTTCTCCTGCCTGATTTTGGAACTAAGCACACTTAATCTGCTTATGAAGTGATTTTGCACTATAGAAGCTTAACGCTGCACTTAAAATGGTGTTAAGACTGACTTTAAACCCAGACATGGTGTTAATGTAGCCTATGTAGAAAGCTTACTGAGATCTCCACAGCCTGAGTTAGTTGCACTATACTGCCACCTAGTGGAGCTTTGTGTGTAATTGCACTATGGTTGGAACTGAGTGATTTAAAATAAAGTCATAAATAAAGTTGAAACCGTGTTAATGAGTTCAGATAACACCGCCCACATTCCATGTGTCATTAGATGTATCCCTATTACCAAGTGAAGGACTTTTACGGATGATAAACCGGAATGACGGTCCTTAACTTCAGTCAGCTCTCTAAAGCAGCTGTATGTGAACCTGGGTGAGTACTTTTCCTACACTGGTGTGTATCCGGCACTGCGGCTGGTAATCCAACACTACAAGAATTAATTCAACTCTGCTGCAATTAATCCAACACCGCAAGAGGTCATTCAACTCTGCTGCAATTAATCCAACACCGCAAGAGGTCATTCAACTCTGCTGCAATTAATCCAACACCGCAAGAGTTATTTAACTCTGTTGTCACTAATCCAACACTGCAAGAGACAATTCAACTCTATTGCTATTAATCCAACACTGCAGATGTTAATCCAACACTGATAAAATGAATTCAACAATTAAATGTTTCCAACATTGCTGCTGTTAATCCAACACTACATAAACTGATCCCCACACTGTAGGTGTTAATCCAACCCTGTATAAATTAGTCCAACACTGTAGGGGTTAATCCAACACTGATAAAATGAATTCAACAATGCAAATGTTTCCAACATTGCTGCTGTTAATCCAACACTACATAAACTGATCCCCACACTGTAGGTATTAATCCAACCCTGCATAAATTAATCCAACACTGATAAAATAAATTCAACAATACAAATGTTTTCAACATTGCTGCTGTTAATCCAACACTACATAAACTGATCCCCACACTGTAGGTGTTAATCCAACCCTGCATAAATTAATCCAACACTGATTAAATTAATTCAACACTGCAAATGTTTTCAACATTGCTGCTGTTAATCCAACACTACATAAAATGATTCTCACATTGTAGGTGTTAATCCAACCCTGCATAAATTAATCCAACATTGTAGGTGTTAATCCAACACTGCAAGAATAAATTTAGCACCATAGGATTTACTCCAACACTACAAGTATCGATCCTACACTGTAGGTGTTGATTCAACACTGCATAAAATAATCCAACACTGCAAGAAGCAATTAAACTCTGTTGCTATTAATGCAACACTGCAGATGTTAATCCAACACTGATAAAATTAATTCAACACTGCAAATGTTTTCAACATTGCTGCTATTAATCCAACACTACATAAACTGATCCCCACACTGTAGATGTTATTCCAACCCTGCATAAATTAATCCAATATGGTAGGCGTTAATCCAACACTACAAGAATAAATTTAGCACCATAGGATTTACTCCAACACTACAAGTATCGATCCTACACTGTAAGTGTTAATTTAACAGTGCATAAATTAATCCAACACTGCAGGAAGCAATTTAACTCTTTTGCTATTAATCCAACACAGCAGATGTTAATCCAACACTGATAAAATTAATTCAACCCTGCATAAATTAACCCAACACTGTAGGCGTTAATCCAACACTGTAAGAACAAATTTAGCACCACAGGATTTACTCCAACACTACAAGTATCCTACACTGTAAGTGTTAATGCAACACTGCTGTCATTAATTCTATGCTGAGACTGGTAATCCAACACTGCAAGAGTCAATTCAAGTCTGCGGGCAGGAATCCAACAGGAGTTATTTCAACATCACTACCATTAATCTAATGCTGCAACCGGTAACCCAACAGTTCATTCAAATCTGTTGCTATTAATCCAACACTAAAAGAATGAATCCAACACTACAGCAGTTAATTCAACACAGCAGATGTTAATGCAAAATCAAATTGATTTTACACTGCATGAGTTATTTCAACATCGCCACTGTTAATCCAACACTACATAAATTGAGCCAACACTGTAGGTGTTAATCCAACACTGCCTAAATTAAGCCAACACTGCAGGCGTTAATCGCTCCCCCTAAATCCAACCCTGCAAAACTTAATCCGACACCGCAGGTTTTAATCCAGCACTGTAAGAGTTAATACAGAATCACTGCCACTAATCCAACACTGCAAGAGTTAATCCAACACTGCAGGTGTTAATCCGACACTGCAGGTTTTAATCCATCACTGTAAGAGTTAATACAGCATCACTGCCACTAATCCAACACTGCAAGACTTAATCCAACACTGAAAGAGTTAATCCAACACTACAAGATTTAATTCAACACAGCAGATGTTAATACAAAATCAAACTGATTTTACACTGCATCAGTGTGTTTCAACCATCTATTTTAAATCCACACTTAAATTGATCCCCCAGTTAGGTTTCAAACATCACTGTACTGTTAATCCAACACTACATAAATGATCCCCCTCACTGTAGGTGTTAACCCAACACTGCCACTAATTGCAAGAGTTCCAATGATGCAGGTGTTAATTCCGACACCCAGTTGTTAATACAGCACTCCCCTTAATACAGCATCACTGCAGTACTCACACTTAATCCAACACTGAAAGAGGTAATCCCATCACTGCAACAATCCAACACCCACTCAACATCAAATTGGCAACAGCAGTTATTTATATTTCAACACTCCATAACTGTTAATCCAACACATAAATTGATCCCCGCACTGTAAGGTGTTAATCCACCACTGCTAAGATTATCCAACACTGCATACGTTAATCGCTCCCCTAAATCACACTGCAAAACACTAATTCCAACACTGCCCTGGACTTTAATCCAACACCTTTAAGAGTTAATCCAACACTGCAGCAAAGACTTAATCCACACTGAAAGAGTTTAACACAAAAGATTTCATTCGACAAAAGATGTAATACAAAATGGTTGAGATGTTTACAACTGCATCAGTTATTTTATATTCAACATCGCTACTGGTTAATACAACTACATAATTGATCCCCCACTGTAAGTGTTTAATCCAACACTGCTAAATTTCTCAACTAACGGTGTTAATCCAACTTAAGAGTTATACAGCATCACTGCCAAACACTGCAAGAGTTAATCCAACCTGAAAGGCACTGAAGTTTAATACAACACTACTAAATCCACACTGCAAGAGTTAATTCAACACAGGTGTTAATCAGATGTTAATACTGTAAAATCAATCACTTGGATTTTACCACTGAAAGAGTTAATTCATCAGTTATTTCAACACAGTATTTCAAAATCAACTGACTGCATCAGTTAATCCAAACACTACATAAATTGATCCCCCACTGTAGGTGTTACCAATCCAAACTGCCTGCTAAATTAATCCAACACTGCAGGAACGTTAATCGCTCTCCCCTATCCATCCAAATCACTGCCAAAACTCACCTGCCAAATCCAACACTGCAGTTTTAATCACCTCCGGTGTTATCTGTAAGAGTTAATACAGAATCACTGCCACTAATCCAACACTGCAAGACTTAATCCAACACTGAAAGAGTTAATCCAACACTGAAAGATTTCATTCAACACAGCAGATGTTAATACAAAATCGAATTGATTTTACACTGCATAAGTTATTTATATTTCAACATCGCTACTGTTAATCCAACACTACATAAATTGATCCCCCACTGTAAGTGTTAATCCAACACTGCCTAAATTTATCCAACTAACGGTGTTAATCCAGCACTGTAAGAGTTAATACAGCATCACTGCCACTAATCCAACACTGCAAGAGTTAATCCAACACTGCAGGTTTTAATCCAGCACTGTAGGGGTTAATACAGAATCACTGCCACTAATCCAAAACTGCAAGAGTTAATCCAACACTGTAGGTGTTAATCCAACACCGCAGGTTTTAATCCAGCACTGTAAGAGTTAATACAGCATCACTGCCACTAATCCAACACTGCAAGAGTTAATCCAACACTGCATTCTGGCTACATATGAGCAGGATGGACATGCAGGACGGGGAACATGGCTGTACGGGGACACCTGGGTTTATTGCTGCTGTTATCGTTTTGCTGATTAATAGATGCGTGTTCAGAGAGAAGGGCCTGCAGGTCAAAGGTAGTCAACAACATGCGTATTAGATAACAGACGCAGTTACGGGTTCATGTATAGGCCACGTATGGGTCAAGTTAAGTGCACTTGGCCATGGGACCTTCTGCACTGGGATTGGTTAGAGTGCCTCGCCTCCTGTGCTTGGAATAGAACTGTGCTTGGATTGGATAACTACATGCCGCCTCCTGTTATTAGGACGGCTAGCAACGTCCAGCCTCTCGTGCTCGAAATGGGCTACAGAATCCGAGCTTGTGCGCTTGGCATGGCTGACACTATCTTGTCCCATGTGCTAGTAATGTTTAACAGCATCCCACCTGGAACGGCTAACAGTACCCTGAGCGTTCTGCTGTAGTACCGGCCAACAGCGTTCCACCTCCTGTGATGGGAACGGCCAGTAGCAAAGCCACTGGTTTGGAGATAGGATGGCCAATAGCATGGTGGCAGGAGGCGCTAGCTTACCCAATCGTAGCACTGGAGGCGGAGCCTTCTGGAGCAAAATAAGGCCACACTGAGATTCTGCTGCATTCCTGCAGAAAGATGGGGCTGGTGTTCGGAGCCTACACGCTGGGCTTTTTGGGCGTGGCTGCCTGCGTCCTGCTGCTCACCTGGCTGACCTACAAGCTGCTGAGCGGCTACCTGCACAGCTGGAAAGAGCTGCAACCAATCCCAGGCATCGGAGTCCCGTATCCACTGCTGGGGAACGCGCTTCAGTTCAAGTCCAATGCAGGAGGTAAGAGGTCACGGGTCGCCTGGCAACACATAGAGTCACTCTTAAAGGGGAGAAATGGTAGATCTAATAAACATGCATTAGCCGTTCAAGCACCTGGCTATGGAATCTGGACAGTCCAGGACTAGATCAGTCGGAGGAACCTGTGGAATAGTGGCTTCAATGTTAACCCTTCCAGGTCCACCAAACTGACCCTAACTGATGCACTGGGTAGCTTCTCATTCCTCATACAACCGTAAGAAAAGGACATGGTACAGAGGGGGGTCATGGGCCCAGCGTTTACCACTGAAACGTAACACAATAGACAGGTTACACAATAACGGCGTTTTGATTGCCTGAGATGAATGCCGGATCATTCCGGGTTCACAATGCCAAGGTTCACTGGGCTCAGGTTGGAATGACTGGTTCTGGACGCATGAGCTTCATGAGTAAACATGAACTAGCCACCACAGTGACCTGACCGTGACTCCTTTGGGACGTGCTGGAGAAGCCTCAACACAGTGGTTCAACTCTGGATGGAAATAAATGTTGGGCTGTTGCATAAGGCTGTGAAAATGATCACGGGGCCAGTGCGTTATGTAATCCACAGGTGGGCCAATGGAAGATTAGTATGTCCAGCAGACATTGGTCCAGTATGACCAACACGGTGTTTACAAATCTCTCTTCCAGATTTCTTCCGCCAGGTCGTCGGCTTCACCCAGGAGTTTCAGAACAGCCCGATGCTGAAGGTGTGGGTCGGGCCTATACCGTTCCTCATCCTCTACCATGCGGAGACCGTTGAGGTATTTGCATCAGTGCAGTAGGAGTTCTAAGGGCTTGGAGAGAAGTCAGTGGGTCAAAGGACTCAGCTTACCCACCTTAGTCAGGGCTAAACTGCTGACTGGCAGGAAATATAGGTGTGTAGGTGACGTCGTGAGTGTGAGTGAGTGGAGGTGGGGTGTGTGGTATGTGGGAGAGGGGTGTGTGGGTGTATATAAGTGGTGTGTATGTGTGGTGTGTGGTGTGTGATGTGTAAGGGGTGTGTGGGTGGAGTAGGTGTGTGGTGTGTGGAGGTGAGTGAACGGTTATGTGAGTGTGTGTGTGCATGAGTGTGCGCGTGTGTGAGTGCGAGTGTGTGTGTGTGTATGAGTGCGTGTGAGTGAGTGAATGAGTGTGTGTGTGTGTGTGCGTGCGAGTGAGTGAGTGTGCATGCGTGAGTGTGTGTACGTGAGTGAGTGTGCGCATGTGTGTGTGAGTGTGTGAGTCAGTGGGGTGCTATGTGAGCTTGTGTTAAGTGCAGGTTGCGATTTGTGATCGTGTCTAGTTATTTTTTAGTTACACTTTTTCGCGATTCTGTTTGCTCTATATTTTTTTGTTATGTTTTTTTTTTTTTTCGTCGTAGTATTTTTTTTTTTTCCTCTTTATTTTATGCTATTCTGTTTATTTTTTTGCTTATTTCGTTCGGCTTTGTGACTTGATCTTTTATTTTTCACTTTTTCT
>JAMWET010003901.1:97500-336311 GCA_024036415.1 Prochilodus magdalenae | reverse complement strand
AAAAAGGGAAGAAGAAAAGGAAATAAGAGGGTAGAAAAAGGAGAAGAAAAAAAAAGAAAAGAGAAGGAGGAGAGGAGGAGGAAGAGGGAGGAGGATAGAAAAAAAAAAAAAGATAGTGAAAAAGGATGGAGAAAGAAGAAGAGAGTGGAGAGTGATGGGGTTAAGAAGACTAGCAGCTATGAATTGTCAGTGTTTGTGAGGAGAGGAAAGGGATAATAGAAATAAAGTTATGATGTAAGAAGAAGGCTATTGGTCGAAGTACGGAGAGGCAGTTCACGGAGATAATGAATGGCAGGTGGGGAAACAGATCTGGGAGGGATAAAAGAAGACAAAAAGTTCTTCCGGCGGTTGATTCCTTCTGGTGTAAATATTTCTGCCGTTGTTCTTTTGAAGATAAGTGTACATCTGGTGTAAGACGTGATGTGCAGTAGCCGTCTTCTCTATCCAAATCCGAATCAAATAGCTTGAATGTGCCAAGTAAGGTTCACACACACGGGAATGGCTTTGGTTACATTAACTCACAGTGACATTTTACACAGCACAAATACACACATCCTAACACACACACACACACAGGCGCACACACACACGCGCACACACACACACACACAAACACACACATCCTAACACACATACACACACACACACACAAACATACACATGCACACAAACACACACATCCTAACACACACACGCACACACACACACGCACACATACACACACACACACACACAAACACACACATCCTAACACACATACACACACACACAAACACACACATCCTAACACACATACACACACACACACACACACACACACAAACATACACATGCACACAGACACACACACACACACACACGCACACATACACACGCACACAAACACACACATCCTAACACACATACACACACACACACACACGCACACACAAACACACACATCCTAACACACATACACACACACACATACACACACACACACAAACACACACATCCTAACACACATACACACACACACACACAAACATACACATGCACACAGACACACACATCCTAACACACATACACACACACGCACACATACACACGCACACAAACACACACATCCTAACACACATACACACACACACAAACATACACATGCACACAGACACACACATCCTAACACACATACACACACGCACACATACACACACACATATACACACGCACACAAACACACACATCCTTACATACATACACACACACACAATCCACACACAACCTTACATACCTGTAAAACTTACAACGTGTCATATTAAAGTGCTGAGTGCAGCAGTGTGGATTTAGAGGCAGATTCAGGCTTATAAGGTGCAGTACAAAATGCTCCATAGGACCACCACTGAGCAGATATGATTTGTAATGGGACAAGGACACTGACAAAGTACATGGTTGTCTTTAAATGTTAATCACATGCAACCATTTAAAAATAAGAAAAAACAACACAGTGCCTCCAACAATAAGGCAGCACAGTGCCTCTTTTATACAGTGACAGGAAGCACAGTAGCACTCACAGTAGAATTTCATTATGGCTAACACAGAACAGCAGCGCACGCTACACTGAGTCCGATTTTAATCTGTTTAAAGAGGACAAAGCCAAAGTTGGTGAATATCAAACGTAGGACACATGGGATATAGACTGCACTGTTCTTGTTTGAGACTTTGGGAATTTTTACTTGGAAATATCTCAGACAGTGAAACAAGAACAATTCTGTTCTTTAGCAGAACTCTTTATTTTTGGGCCCTGTGCATGCTTCTATCTGTCATGACCTGCTTCTTTTAATAGTGGCCTTTTCCTTCAGCGCGCGCAGAGTCTCTGGCTTTAGAAGGAGAAAAAGTAGCACTTGGCGCTTCTGTCTCCAAACCATCGCTAATCAATCTTTTATGGCACATTCATGCCCAAAGCGCTTCGACTGAGAAAGGTGATTTCACTGGAGCTGCTATAAAAACTCAGGTCCCATGGAGGTTAGCTGCAAAGAGGAAAGAGAGAGAGCGAGAGCGAGAGAGGGACAGTGAGGGAGTTAGAAGGAGGCGAAGGAAGCAAAAGACAGCGCAAGAAAGCTCAGAGGGGGTGTGAGAGAAGGACCGAGAGGAAGACAGAGAGATGGAGCGAAAAGTGAGACTGGAGCGAGAGGCCTTTTTTCTTTTTAATGAGATAAGTTTACACACCTCATTAATTAGCAGGCTTGGAGCCAGACTCGCGCCGTTCCAAACTTCCTAACGCAAGCAGCTGCCATGACAACGTGGGCTTTATTTATTTATCCACCTATTTACTGACGTAGCTGTCCTGAGCAGCACAGCGGGAACAGTCTTCGGGCTCTAATTGCCTCTATATTTTCCGAATTGATTTGTCGTTCAGTTCAAACACGCTGATCCCGGGTTTTAACACTAGCTGCTTTTCCACTATCGGACCAAATCCGACTGAGCCCCAGGGCTTAATGCTTTTCAACTGTCATTTCCGTGGCTTTGGAGGGGCTTTCTTTGTAGCGTCTCTGCATTACGCAGCCCAATGTTTCGGCCCTGATCTGACCCTGAATCACCCTCCGTTCTCACTCAACCAGGAGAAAGTGGCATGGTCAACATATATAGTCCAGCAGACTGTTAACTTTATAACTAGAGTAACTGTGTCAACTGTGGAATGCTAGACTCAGATACAATAGATTAAGATGATATTCAATAAAAGACTATAAACATTCTTCAGAAAGGACCCCAAGAATGTCCTTTTCAGCTGACATAGTTACAATGCACCACCATTTTTGTACAAATCAAATCTTGCTTGTTGTTTTGGTAGGGCTGAAGGCAGCCAGCATTTCCCCCTATTTTTTTGGGTTGATAGCCTAACCATATGTAACCCAGGTATCATTTCTCATATAATATTCTATGGTGGGTTCGGCTGTTAAGGCAGCCTGCATTTCCTCCATCTGGAAAAAAGGGCTCCAGGATCAAGACACGGAGCAGTTAGAGGAGAGAGACGAGAGACGAGCGAAGTAGAACGGCAGACTCAGACACACTTTGTTGACTTCACGTTGGCAAAAGTTGATTTAGGTCCACACAGACCTAGCATACCAGTGAGTAAACCAAGTGAGCGACTTTGGGCGTCGTGTTTAGCTGTTACTATCTGTAATAGCTTTGTTTGTTAACTTTACCGAGTCTTTCAATGCGTTAGCCACGCTAGCTAGCTTTAGCCGCATTAGCGCAACAGGTTAATGGCTGCAGCTTCAAACTAGCATCGAAGTTTAGGGACACGTGGAACCGACCCATGGCTCAGTCCGCACTACGAGCTACCAGGACACTGCTCGTATGTCCACTGAGTACACCGAGGGAGCACCGCTGACCAGACAGAACCCCAGGCGACCCGGGAAGGAGTCCAGCAACTTCGCTCTCCGCACCGCAAGTCCAGGGCCGTCAGAGAGGCGCCGTCCATTTCTCCTCCTTCCTCACCTTCTCATGACTCTGTGTATAGTAGACTGTGAGTACTCTGAGACCAGCTATCAGGCCTGCAACGGGGGATTTATTTATTTTGTTTTTTCTGCTTTCATAAGGGGTTGTTGAACTACATTGCTGTCTTTTAATTTCATATTCCACCAAATAGAAGTGCTAAGGTAGAGCTAGTCATTTACTTTTTTACAAATTTTTGTAATAAATATAATTCATTTAATTCTACGGTCTCTTAATTTCCGGGAACATCTCACAACCACACGTGGTACCAACGGCACAGTGTCTAGAGGTAAAACCGTAGCTAAACATTTACTGGGAAAATTTAGTTTAAAAGAACTTGGGGCCCTGTCCTGCTGGCACTGGACATAGAAGGGGTTGAACATATTTGGCTTAAATATTAGTACATGAAACATTTCTACTCACTTCTATAGGAATATATGTGACTGAAATGCTTCCATACACCTGCAAATTCAGCTCCTTACTTCACAATCTGGACTTCGGCACATCCAAATGCCTTCTCTCCTTTTAGCCAAACATCAACATCTGCTTCGTGACCCATTTCCACACATCAAACCAGACATTCACTCTACCATCTCTTTTCAGTCTGTGAATCCCATTGCACACCCCACAGGTATTTGTCGCCTCATCATTCTCATGCAGCGCCATCTACAGGAGCCTGAAGTCACTATCGCATTCAGCACGCACCCTGGAGACTTACAAAGCCTTTTAGTTCAGTATGCAACAATAATATGTTTAGGTGAGAATTCTTCACAGAACTGACCATAAATGAACTCCTAATCAGTCTACCACAGGGGCACATAAGGCCTGGTGGTCTGTTTTTAATGTACACCCACCAGCCTCTTCATTAGGTACTTCTTCTTTTATCTACACTCACTGTACACTTTATCATCTCTACTTACCATAAAGAAACATTTTAGTACTACAAGTACAGACTGTAGGTTAATTGCTTCTCTGCATACTTTGTTACCCTGTTTATGACCACCACAAAGGACCACCACAGAGAATGTACTATTGGGCTGGTGGATCATCTCAGCACTGCAGTAACATGGATGTGGTAGTTATGTTTTGGTGTGCGTTGTGCTGGTACGTGTGGATCAGACAGCAGTGCTGCCGTGGCTTTAACTCATCGTGTCCACTCAATGTCCACTCTATTAGACACTCCTACCTTGCTGGTTCACATTATAGATGTAAAGGCAGAGATGATAGCTCATCTGTTGCTGATCAGTTTGTGGTGGTCATCCACAGGACGCTGTTAGCTGGATAGTTTTGGTTGGTGGACATTCCAGCAGTGACACAGAGGTGCTCAAACACTTCAGCAGCACTGCTGTGTCTGATCCATTTACCCCAGCACAACACACACTAGTCAGTGTGACTGCAGTGCTGAGAATGATCCCTTACCCAAATTATATCTACCCTATGGTGGTCCTGTGGGGGTCCTACAGTCTGTAATTGTAGAACTACAGAGTAAATCTACATGGTAAGTATAGCTGATATATAGACATTGGGAGTGTAAATACAAGGATCTGTACCAAAAGTCACATGTACCTATATTCCATTTCTGTTAATTTCTGAACCTCCTAAATCTTACACACTGCTCCTTTAAGTCCTATGCCGTCACTGCATCTCTTTAAGAGACGTTGCTGGATATAATTTGTTATAGTAGTTGGCTTTGGTCAGTTTACATTAGCCATTTCTTAGGTCAGATCTATAAACCTGAAATCAGATCCCAACAACGGTAGGCCTCAGTATGCTGTTGTGGGTCGTGTTCATGGCACTGGGTGTAACTGTATCTGTATACGGGTAAAGACACATCACTTCCAGAAAGAACACAGAAACCGCAGCGGATGACATTTGGCTTTCATTTCTCCGGGCTGAGGTGTTCTTTCGCAGATGTTAACACACCGTGCACATTTTCAAGGCAACTTGGTGTCACTGTTCTGACCTTCTCGTGCACAGAAATTGCAGTGCAACCTTGCCTGCATCATAGGATAAGAACATTGCTCTCCATCATTTGTGTGGCTTGACAGAAAACGTAAAAAGCTTGACCAATGGAATTAGCAACAGCTGCTATGCACTTAATCTCCGTTATTGTTATACACTAATTCCATCAGAGGGCTAAGAAATGGTCAGCTGTTTTTTCTCTCACTCTGTGATCAAACCTGTTTAAAGTAATGAATGGGGAAACGAATGCTAATCCGTTCTCATAATGATTTGTGGGAATGAAAAATCATGTTGCTGCTCTTCCTGTGGCTAGATGATCAAACTAGTTAATGTGCAAGATGCTCATATTAACATGCAGCTCGACATGCTGGCATCTGTTTTGCTTGAGGAGATTATTACCCATGTGTTCTAGCAGCTGGAGTAAAGGTGATATTTGAGGGATGGTTTCTGCAGCAGACTGGACATGATAGCCTCGCAGGCTAATAGCAGGGCTCTCAGATACAAGCTAGCCTTTATGCTAGCACGCTATATGTGTTGAAAAGAGCAGCCAGAGGAATGCAGCAGCTCTTCACTCATGCAGCAGTGTAGTGGTGGCGGTGTGGAGAGCTTCTGGAGGAGAATGCTGAACAGAGTAAATGTGATGTGGGCTCGGGGAAGCAGAGAGGGAACAGGTGTAAGAGAGAGAGAGAGAAAGAGAGAGAGAGAGAGAGAAAGAGAGAGAGAGAGAGAGAGAGAGATAGAGAGCGCATTCCCTCGTCAGACAGCTACTACAGCTACTAATATCTGCCTCTTGCTCTTCGCTTACACGCCTGATCTAAACACACTCATAGCCTCGTTCTGTTTAAACCTCTTTCTGCCATTTTCTCTGCCTCATCTTCCCCTCTCATCTTCTTCTTTTCACATTCTCTTCTCCTGTCATCTGTTCTCTTATGGTCTTTTTCATTTTCTCTTCTCTACTTTCTATTTGTGTCATCTTTTTTCTGCTCCTCTCTTCTCTTCTAATCTCTTCTCTTCTTTCCAGTCTACTTCTCTTATCCTCTCTCATCTTCTTCTTTACACCTCCCTTCTTTTCTATGTTCTCCGTTTCTCTTCCTGATTTATCTTCCCCTCTCTCCTCTCTACTATTCTATTCTCCTGCCATCTGTTCTCTTATGGTCTTTTTCATTTTCTCTTCTCTTCTACTTTCTATTTGTATCTTCTCTTCTCTTCTCTTCTCTTCTCTTCTCTTCTCTTCTCTTCTCTTCTCTTCTCTTCTCTTCTCTTCTCTTCACCCACTTCCTCAACACTGTCTTCCACTGCTGAAAGCCACCCTTCTCCCTGTACCCAAGGCCAAAACCAACGTAAAAAGCAAGCCATGGTGAAAAAGGAGCGTGAATATTTCCAGCCTCCAGCAAGGACTCGGGCTTCAATTAATGAGTAGAGTTTGGCCGCAAGTCCATCCAGTTTTGCTCCCCAAAGTGTGCGTGTACCCGAGAGAGAGGGAAAGAAAGCGAGTAAGAGAGAGAGAGATGGAAGAGAGCAGGAGAGATAGTGATGAGCTTGCTACAGTGCGATATGAATAATTTAAATGAATGTTTTAGAATGAACTGGAGTCAGGCGTGGCGTATGCGCCTGTATGCAGTGAGAACCAGTATAAGCGAGAACCAGTTATAAGAACCAGTTGAACACTGATGTGCTCAATGTAAAACACTATGATGAATGGAAAACACTTCTTCCCCACTCATCATAATGACACTTACTACAGAGAGTACATACATAAGTGTGTTGTAAACTATTTTAGAATATTGTTTTCATACTCAGAACACACAAATACTCAGTAACAAATATGTTTTATTTTTCCCACCAAAACAATGTACAGTGTACATCCCAACCAACAGAAAGCTGCACATACAGTGGTCTACATACAAAACAACAGAAGAATTTACTGTACACAGTTACAGTAAAAAAAAAAAAAAACTATGCTGCATCCTCTCTCCTGTTTTGGTCTGGCCCCAGCACCTCATCCACATCACAAGCAATGCTTTCCCTGGTCAAGCAGCGGGGGAAATATCGCCTAGCATGGTAAATCCAGCCATGAAAAGCATCAACTGCTATATCTCCACATGTGTCTGCCTCTGTTTCCAATGTTGGCATCCATTTGTCCAAAACAGAAGAGCTCACATGTTGCTCTTTTATGCTAAAGCTCTGATTGCTAATTGTAAACCTGTGTGACATGTGTTAGCTCATGTGATGAGTCAGTGTGCATAGTAGGGCAATTAACTTTAGAGTTTTGAATATCAGTGTGTTCCTTGTGAAAACTTTGTGATAAATGCAGATAATTGTGTGTAGTGTTTTGAAAAAAGTGTGTTTTAGAACTGCAGTTTGAGTGTAAAGCAGGAATTGTGCTTGTAGTTTGGCAGAATTGGTTCAGGGGGTTGGTGCATGAGTTACATGTTGTGGTCATTGTGTCTCAAGTACCAGTATTTGTGTGTAAACAATTAAGAAAAACTGTATTATGAAATAACTACAACTGCTTTGCAGTGTCAGCTACCAAATAGATTCATGCATCTGCTTATGCATCTGTGGCGTAGAGCCTATGCCAGCACTCATTGTGCAGAAGGCAGAAATCTCCCTGGACAGGCAGCCAGTCCATCACAGGGCAGACGCACAGACATACACATTCACAGTGCTATTTAATATCTCCAGTTCAGCCTACTGCATGTCTCTAGGCTGTGGGAAGACACTGGAGGAACCGGAGGGAACCTATACAGACACAGGGAGTGCATTTACTCGCCTTAACTCAGACACTGCCTAAAAAAGAGCCAGTGCTGATACCTAGAAAGCAACAGCACATAGCAACCACTTCCAAGCGTTCATACCTAGATAGACGAAAGGTCATGCTCAGTATAAGTGTCAATACACAGCATTTTAACGAATACATCTAATACAACTTAGTACTCACTGACGTATGTACCTTATAAAGAGATGGGTTTATTTAAAAGGTCGTGCTACAGTGGTAAATGCATTCAAATCATCATCACAATGGAGAGAAAGGATTAAAGAAATTACTCTTCAGATGAAAAGCCAAATTTAGCCTCTGCAGTTAGCTATTAGATAGCATCACTCAGTTTGACTTCTTTCTTTCTTCATCTCCACTAATGTTGAGGCTTTGTGTGAAACTTGAAGGCTTTAAACGCGTTAATCTTACTGGGATGTGCACAGACACATCTGCCAGGAAGGCCCCTTTAAACAGGCTGCCACTTCCTCAGTGGCTGGTGCTCATGATAATGTCTCAATGATGCGATATACTTCACTGATCAAATCTAATGTGGAAAGTCAATGTGTAGTACCTGTTTATGTTGTCATGCACACCCTGCGCATAGTGGACAGGGTGCCATCCTGTGCAAGCAGTCAGTCTACAGAACAGAAGGTAGGACACTCATTGGAAAGTTGCATATAGGCTAACAGACACTTATTCGTACATAACCACATGCATTTACTGTATTTCAGGTGCAGAACAACACAGTCCAACTTAAACAGGTTGACAACTTACAAATGTACATTTATCTCCAAATATAAACTAAGTCACGACAACACGGTCAGAAAAAATGTGCGGCTCCCTCGTTCCGTAAGCCCTGCCCACTTCTCATATATACTATACATACATAAGCTATACATACAGGATATCTATCAGCAATTTCCGTAGTAAGCAAGCATTACAAAAATCTATGGTGGTCCAAATATCAAAAAATACACGTTCCAAAATATAAATGAATTAAAAACGATGAACTCTATTAGGAGGCATTTGTCTCCTACATATACAGGGGTTGGACAATGAAACTGAAACACCTGTCATTTTAGTGTGGGAGGTCTCATGGCTAAATTGGACCAGCCTGGTAGCCAATCTTCATTAATTGCACATTGCACCAGTAAGAGCAGAGTGTGAAGGTTCAGTTAGCAGGTAAGAGCACAGTCCTGCTCAAAATACTGCAATGCACACAACATTATGGGTGACATACCAGAGTTCAAAAGAGGACAAACTGTTGGTGCACGTCTTGCTGGCGCATCTGTGACCAAGACAGCAAGTCTTTGTGATGTATCAAGAGCCACGGTATCCAGGGTAATGTCAGCATACCACCAAGAAGGACGAACCTCCACCAGCATCACGTAGTGACCTGGCCACTATCCTGCAAGAAGAATGGCTTAAAATCCCTCTGACCACTGTGCAGGACGCAGTATATGTCATTCCCAAGACCAACTGACGCTGTATTGGCCGCAAAAGGAGGCCCTACACCATACTAATAAATGATTGTGGTCTAAAACCAGGTGTTTCAGTTTCATTGTCCAACCCCTGTACATATATGTAGCAACATGTAAACTCATGTGTCATTTAGAATCCAGATTTTACTGGTTGTAAATTCCATAGCAAAACACAATAAACATATACAAGCTGCTTAAGGCTAAAGCTTTAGTCTTTAGTACTAATGTACACATATAAGCAACAGGCCTTAAGTTGTACTTTGCTCCATAATATTTTTTCAGTATAGAGAAAAAAATAATTATCAATTTAGAACTAGAACATTAGAAAAAGATTGTTAGATAGAATCCTTAAGTAAATTATCAGCTTTTAATGACGATATCATTTAATAATAAATAGCACATTGAGATCGTCACTGTCTAAAGTAAAACATGCATCTCCAGTTTACACTGTGTTAAAAGTCCATGAGGAATGGACCCACAGAAATACTTGGAAAATCAGAAAAACTCATGAAAAGATCAGTTCCCCTTGACTTTGACATTAAACTAAATCAGGTTTTTGCCCTCTCCTCTAAAGTTGCCTCTTTGGAGATACTTGTGACAATATATAGTGTGTCCCACAGTAAGGCCAGTGTAACATCACATGATTATCATCCCAGATGAATCTGAATAATAACTATGAAATCCTTGCCACCTCGGCTGTACCGTGGTCAGGTGAGGATTGTTGCCCTCATCTCTTTCCATGCCTGAGATGCATGATTGCTTTCTATCCTGTCAGCCATTTTCGCTGGAGATCCTCCAGTCTGAGCAGGGCTGCGGAACAATGGAGCGACAATGGCTCCAAATCCCAGGAGAAGCTTTGGATCGTTGCACATGAGTAGGATCACAGAATTAGATTGTTCCAGCGCTGATTAATTGTGACTATTTTCACAGGTCCAGAAACTGTGCCTGTTTCATACCAAGTTTAGTAGCTGCTATGAACAAAGGGGATATTGTGCAGCTACAGAATTTACCCCAGCAATGTGGAAAACGATTTCCATGGCTTTATTTCACAGTTCTGTTCGGCTTTGGTGCCGAATTTAAACAATGCCATGTGGTCAGGGCTGCAGCAGAGAGATTCTCCGAGAGGGAGTGACCTTAAGATATCTCTCATAATGCTATTGATTATAGGGCAGGACTCGGTCTCTGCAGACAATACATGAAAGGTTTAAAATCGATGGTGTCAAACTCGAGTCCAGGAGGGCCACAACACTGCACTATGTACTTTAACACGGCAGATTTAACTCACCAGTATATCATCAGTCGGCCTATAATAGAGGTATTTGGTGTCACAGAAGAGGACAGGCTTTTTCTTTACTGCCGTTTTAACATTGATAGATCACAAAAACATGACTATAGTATACACATCATCAACAGAATAAGGACAAAGAGTTGCACCCAGAAGGAATCGACTCACAGGAATGACATTAGGTAGGTTTGACATTATGAGACATGCGAATAATTCTAATTTCATGCTCGGCTGCGCTTGTGATGTAAGCATGGCTGGGCCTTAACACAGTACCTGACTGACCCAACAGCCATGTTTGTGGACATTAAGCTAGCAGTGATGAGTCATCCTGTTAGTGCCAGCACCATTGGCTGACCGCTGCCCAGTGCAGAACTACAGGGGTTGGACAATGAAACTGAAACACCTGGTTTTAGACCACAATCATTTATTAGTATGGTGTAGGGCCTCCTTTTGTGGCCAATACAGCGTCAGTTCGTCTTGGGAATGACATATACTGCGTCCTGCACAGTGGTCAGAGGGAGTTTAAGCCATTCTTCTTGCAGGATAGTGGCCAGGTCACTACGTGATGCTGGTGGAGGTTCGTCCTTCTTGGTGGTATGCTGACATTACCCTGGATACCGTGGCTCTTGATACATCACAAAGACTTGCTGTCTTGGTCACAGATGCGCCAGCAAGACGTGCACCAACAATCTGTCCTCTTTTGAACTCTGGTATGTCACCCATAATGTTGTGTGCATTGCAGTATTTTGAGCAGCACTGTGCTCTTACCTGCTAACTGAACCTTCACACTCTGCTCTTACTGGTGCAATGTGCAATTAATGAAGATTGGCCACCAGGTAGTGTCACCAAAGACCGCAATGTTGAGCCAGACTGTCATGGAGTGTCTCAGAATGGCAGCAGGTCATCTTCAGTGATGAGTCCTGGTTTTGTCTTGGTGGAGACGACCAGCAAATCCGTGTGTGGAGGCTTGTAGTCAGCACCAACATGTCCAGAAGGGCTAGTGTCACTACACCTCCACCCATACCCCAAAATCTGCAGGAACTGTGTGACGATATTCAAGCTGCATGAGATGGATTATCACAGGGTGCCATTAGGAACTCCATCAGTCTAAATTTATCATCATGTATTGTTCCTGGTAACCTTCATCTTCCGTCCCAATAGCACTGCAGTCCCACCCTTCCTTCTGGGTGCAACTATTATTTTGATGATGAGTGTATGTTCGCTTGGTGCTTCAAGCTGTGTTGAAAGAATAGTAAGAGCTGGTTTCGGTGTGGTTAACCTTTACAATTGCCACTCGTCCCGTCAACGCAACACCTTGTAGGACTCCTCGCTCCGTCACACCGGCCCAGCTTTGTAGAGCCTATGGACTTAATTTCTCACCAACAACATCTATCAATCACTGTCCACTTCATCGTTCCACATCACCAGAATACTGACTCCTGGCACCCCGGTTCCCAACTCCTGTTTCATTTATACTAGTCTGTTTTACTTATTCAATCTGAAGTATTGCCCCTGATTGTCAGTGCATGCTGAGTGGTCTGCCCTTGTTTAATATCGATGTGTTTGCTTGACTTTTTTTTTTTCATTCATTATTATTATTATTATTTTTTGGTGCCTTTGGATTTCCTCTTTCTGTATCTGTTTTGTTTACCACTCCTTTGCTTCTCTCCATGTATTGTGTGCTCTGTCTCTCAATTTTGACCTTGGCCTGTTTCAGAACTTATTAATTCATGTCTTTTAGCATCAACTCTTAGCATATCACTTGTTTTTGGCATATAATTTTTTTAAAAAAATGGCAACATATTACTTTAGTAGTGACATTACATCCACCTACATGCCTGACCAAATGCCTGACCATTTTTTATATGATGT
Source organism: Prochilodus magdalenae (assembly GCA_024036415.1). Lineage (NCBI taxonomy): Eukaryota > Metazoa > Chordata > Actinopteri > Characiformes > Prochilodontidae > Prochilodus > Prochilodus magdalenae. The sequence continues at coordinate 323,476 of JAMWET010003901.1, read as the reverse complement.
TTACACATGTTTACATTCAAACAATGTGACTCACGAAAAAACAGATGCAACATGAGAGATTTTCTTTCACGTCATACGCCATTCTGTGCACTTACTGGTCAGTTCCACAGAAGAAATTCAAATACTGCCTAACATAATCATGTAGACAATTGTCTCTGACGTGCAGTATTTGATTTTTGAAGCACCGTAGATTGGCAGAGAAATGTTAGAACATCCCCACAACATCCTCTGAACATTGCAGTTAAAGCATTATGTCTTAACATCAATAGTTAACATTAAACCTTATAGGAACATTATCTGAAATTATTAACATCTTTAAAACATTCTTTAAACGTCAGACTGAAATGAAGTTCTGGGAAAATTCCCTGCTAGCAGGGATCCATTTCCTAAACTATGACTGCCCAGTAAGCAGAGTATTGTGGAGAGTGAGTGGTTGATGCTCACTAATTAAAAGCCTAAGGAGTAAAGCCAGGAAATGCTCATGCAGAGAAATAAACATGTTTCTGGCCATTAAAACACCCCTTAAGCTCAAGCTGCTCCTGACACTTAATATGTCATGTAGTAAGCCATTTCCTATGTCCACATGCTGCTCTCTGAATAGCACACAACTGCATTATGGATGCACATAAACACCCACATAAAAACATAAAACAAGCGCCACCTGTCGGGCCCAATTCACCCGCTACCAGTTTAATTCAGCTAACAGCACGTACAATCAATTTACAGCAGCAAATTCCTTCAGTTAGAAGCTTTATCCCGTGTCACCAGACCAAACAGAGTTTGATTAGAATGACGTGTGTGGGGAATGCAGATGTCATTAGAGTAACAGTTCCAGTGTGGAGGGAGAGAGACAGTGATGGGAATTACACTAAAGCTCTGGCTGAGAGTTTGAGTGGCAGGTTTAGGCTCAGATTCATTTTAAGTCCTCATTGCCACTATTCTGCTAGAACCCAGGCAGTGTGGTTCAGGATTAAATTGATTTTACCTTAGCATTGCTCAGGTTTTCATCATCACGACCGCGGTTTTCATATTTGATGACTACATCAGAAGTAGCTTCGCCTTCGGCTTTGTTCACTCTGAACCGAGTGTAGACGAGGGGATGAGCTTCTGAAAGCTCAGCAGAAATCCTTAGATGCAGAACTGGCTAATTTTCATCTGAGGGATTTATACCAAAAGCATTATTATAGGTTTGATTGCGTAGGCAATAGAAGTAGAATAAAATAAAGTAGAATAAGTAGAATAAAATAAAGTCAAAACTTTCATCTGTTGTGGATAAACTGTCTGTCTTTATTGACCCCAATTCCACATAAATTTAGTCACATCGCAAGATAGCAACCAAACATTTAGCCAAATGGGTCTCTAGCCAAGTGATGCCCAATAATATCAGTATTGTATCTGTATTGGGAGAGGTCCGCAAAGTCATGTGTGGAGGCACCATGGTCTTTATAGTTACTCGTCAAACATCCAAAAGACCTGGTGTCATTCTACAACATGTTGCATTAGAAAATATGGTGGCCCGACACCATACTTCTGTATGTGTAGCTCAATAATTATACCCCATATCAGTTTATATGTATCAGTTTTTACTGTTCCTGGAATTCTTTATCATCCTTCCCAACAGCATTGCAATCCCACACTTCCTTCTGGGTGCAGCTACTCTTTCGATGATGAGGGTATATATTGTTGTGCAAAATCATTTTTATCTTTTTTATTTTCTGCACAGTTTAAAAGCCCTAACTACTCTTTCAATTTACAGAATATTTAGGATGGACAGGCCAATAGAATTTGTCCTTATCTCAACCGCCACTGCAAGCTAAGACTGTTTATCCTCCTGTAAAATTCCATTTTGGATTTTTTTTTAAGGTAGACTGTATAATTCCATGATTGCTATTTTATAGTAAATCTAAAATAAAGCATTACACTAAACATATGTGAAAACTTCTATGAGCAGCTGTGTCTAAACGTCTGACCGGTAGTATACATAAAAATATTGCATACTGGCATCACTGCCCAATCTCTTATCAATTCATCCCCGGTTCTCTAAGCAAAAAAGGATCAAGCTACTAGGAAGATAAACTAACCCATATAAAGAACTATTTAAGTATTCAAATGGTTCTTTACAGGGTTATACTTGCTCTATATGGATACATTGCCTTTACTTATAAAAACCTAATTTTAAAGCCTTCCTGGACTTTGTCACGCATGGTCTGACCTATACCGTCTATGGTGCATTAAAAGGGCACACAATGCATTGCATTACACGAGCAACTGCTTCATTTCTGTGTCTTGGTTTTTTGACAGCGTTGTTAACTGTGTTGAGTAGTGATCACATAAAGGGCACCGCACATCAGATGCTACGCAACAGCGCACAGCATCAAGTTGCAACACAAAGCAGATACAGCCTCAGCCTTCCCATAGCGCTATATGGTAATGTGTACATCTGCATATATCATAGTTTTTATTCATAACTTTTATTCATAACTGTAAATTAGTGTAACAGAGATTTTAGTGCTTAGTACTGTATATATTTATTGTCTATTTATACGTTGTATTGGAGTACTGTAAGGGATTACGCACCTACGTTTTTCACTCACCTTCACACCTGAGAAAATGTGATGTGACAATAAAAGTGATTTGATATGATTTGATACAGAGCTAAGCACTGCTGTAGCCTACTGTATGGAATGTGTCACAGTGTAAACGCCAATAAACATCTCAAGCTCAAGTTAATTTATAAACCTGATCAGTTCTGTTCTGGTCCTGAAATCTGATTGGCTAAGCTGCATTCAAAGTTACAAGGAAACGACTAAGGTATTTATTATGGTCATGAGATTCAAGAGGTATGAGGTAAATTAGGTAAATGATGTAAATGACTACACTGTAAAAGTTAATAAGTTAACTTAAACTACTACACCGTAAACCCTAATAAGTTACTAGAGTAGTTTAGGTTAACTTAACTTATTGAACTGTAACTGTAACTGATAAGTTAACTAAAACTACTACACCGTAAACCCTAATAAGTTACTAGAGTAGTTTAAGTTAACTTATTGAACTGTAACTGTAACTGATAAGTTAACTTAAACTACTACACCGTAAACCCTAATAAGTTACTAGAGTAGTTTAAGTTAACTTAACTTATTGAACTGTAACTGATAAGTTAACTTAAACTACTACACCGTAAACCCTAATAAGTTACTAGAGTAGTTTAAGTTAACTTAACTTATTGAACTGTAACTGATAAGTTAACCTTAAACTACTACAACGTAAACCCTAATACGTTGCTAGAGTAGTTTAAGTTAACTTAACTTACTGAACTATAACTGTAACTGATAAGTTAACTTAAACTACTACACCGTAAACCCTAATAAGTTACTAGAGTAGTTTAAGTTAACTTAACTTATTAAACTGTGACTAAAAATCCTAATAAGTTCTCTGAAATCCTTTGACGGAATTAGTAGTTTTCTGAAATTCACTGAAATTTCAATACACTCAAACTTTTATGTTTTACAAACAAAGCACAAGTATACATCACACATCAAACATCAAACTGTACTGAGCTTTTAAGTTTTAGTACCTACATCAGTATATGGTCTTTCATTTTTACAGCAGTGTAACATTATGAACTGTAACAGAGAGTCATCAGGGCTACATAATCTAATACCACTGAGCAGAGGTTAATTGGTAGTAATTGAGGTCTTGTTACAACCAAACTGACCCCTCAGCACTAAACACATTCATGGCTAGGAAACCCAACACATGTAAAGTGCATCCAAAGTAGCATTTAACCAAACACAACATGTGAAGGTGTGGTATATTTAAAAACAATACCTGAAGGAAAAAATAGACTGGCAAACTAACTGGCAACATTCTACTCACTAAAATAAGCACACTTAAATTCCGCCCAGGCGGTACAAACAAGTGGCCTGGATTAAGTGAAAGCAACTTATTGCAAGAAAATGAGTCAATGTTACTTCCATATTACATTTCCAAGCACATTCATTCGATTACAAACAACGTCAGGGTTTGGAATGTCTTAGCCTCTATCTGTTTATCTGAAAGACTCTCTGCCTTTCTCTCCCAATTTCAACCCACATGTCACCTCCTGTGGCTCTCTGTGCTCTATATGGCTTAGTAACAGTAAAACGTTGAGTGGCACATTGTGAAACGCTGGGAAATTGAACTGTGCTTGGAGTGGCCAAAGCTGGTGCGCATGCCTTAATATTAGAATTAGAATTTTTGGGACAGTGTGTGCTGCTCTACGGTGCTGCTTAACATGGCATATCTGATATACGGCGACCTTAAGAAGTATAAAAGCTGCCATATCAGTTCCCTGTAATCTATGTACCAGCTGTTTATGGCACCCCTGTCATGGACAACTTAGGGAAACCCAATAAAAGAGGCATGTGTCCTCTTTACCTGCTGTACTCTCTATTGTACATCTCTGTTTGCTGGAAGGTATTGTGGATAATTCAGTGGAAATAGACTACTGGCAGCAACATTCTGATATTCATTTGGTTTTGATGATTCTGAATAGCACATCAACAGAACCAAAGTAAGCAGATATTCTAACATCCCTCCTGAAACTCCCTGAAACACACTAAGCAGAGAGTCTGAGCTGAGCTAGCAGACTGGAGTTAGCTCTCTAATCAGTATTCAACTTCATTCTGTATTTGACCTCAGATTGCCTCTCGCATTCTGCCACTGCGGCCCACAAGTCAAGCTGTGAGGGGGTGCTTATGTACATAAGTGCTGTGTTACACCTCAGCAAGTGTTTGGCTCGCATTTGACTCATCCCACTCTGTTTGGCTATTGCAAGAAGCACAAACTATAACTCAGCATGGCAACCTTGAAAAAACAGCTGAACAGAAAGTGCTTAAATATGCTGCCACATTATACACAGTTCAAACCTGAGTGGCTTCTACCTGGAGCCGGACTCGTCTTATAATTGGGGCCCAGCTGACATAGGCCTGAGGAACAGGGAAATGGGATAGTGGTGGGGACTGGGAGAACTTTGTCACAGGAAATGGAAGGCAAGGATGGGAATGTATAGGTTGTAAGATTGGAAGGGTTTCAGGCATGTTTCTCCTCCACAAAATTCCAGTTATTCCATAACTACATTTATGCATAACACTGTAGGTTGTGCCCTGTGGCGAGAAGCTTAACTCCAGTGCTGAAGAGCTATAGTATGCCCAACAGTAGACTGGCAGCTGAAACTTTTCCTGGCTTTTGCCTTTCATTCTGCTGTCCTCAGTGACAGGGGCCCCATGTGGTAGAGCCTTTACAGTTTATTATATGCATAACTGCATCCTGCACTCAATATTAGGCCAGCAGACCACCACCCCTCAACTACTGTCTTAAAAAACTAAGTTCCACTTGGCCAAAATCATTGAAGAACCTCTCTTAGATAGTTGCCATGTATGGTTATTTAAAGTGGCACCTTTGTAAAAAGAATATCTGAGCTGAAGAACCTCCACATAATGTAAATGGACTCCCCAATTAGGTTCCACAACTACTGTATAGCTAACAGTCGGAGGGGTCCTCTGTCCAATGTCTGTTGATTTACCCAGTCAGCAAGCACTATAACTGCACCGTCTGGAAAAAAAAACTATAGGTCCATTTATGTCTCTCAAGCTACAAACTAAAGTGTACCCCCAAAGGTACAACAATGGTTGTGTATGGTCCAATTACATACCTTAAATAAGCTGAAAAGGCACACTCACTTAATAATATGTGACTGTAAGGCCTCTTTCATTCCACAACTAAGCATGTTTGCTCGTGTATATTATGGGATGTACCACAATGATGTACAGATATACTTACACATAAGGACAACCATAAACATGTGCTGCTAGAAGCAGGGAGCTACAACCCATCACGCGTCAAGTGTAAATGCGCTTGGTTACGCCTACATCCACTGCTGCGGGAGCTGATAGCTTATGTGCAGTTCTTTAATTCCCTTAGAGATCCAGTTTGCCAAGACTCCACTGTGCCAAGACACAGTGCACAAAGTTTGCTAGTTTTGCACTGGAGCTGCAAAGTTCAAGCAGCTAACAAGTAATACCCACAGGTCACTTCATTAGGTACACCTCCTTGTATCTACCTTCACAGCTCTACTTACCATATAGGAGCACTTTGTAGTTCTACAGACTGTACCCCATCTAATTGTTTGTTAGTACTCTGTCATCCTTTAGTCCTTCATCAGCCATCACAGGGTGCTGCCCCCAGGGTACTTTTGCCTAAACAGTTTGGATTGGTGGACTATTCTCAGTCCAGCAGTGACACTGAGGTGTTGGAAAACGTCAGCCACTCGTACCTGAGTAACCCACACTAACATGCCGCCACCACCACCACATCAGGGTCACTGCTGATGATCCACCACCCAGGGAGCCACCTGCGCAGTTGTGGTCCTGTGGGATGGTCTTGCCATTGAAGAACAGGATGAAAATGGATTAACAAAGTATACAGAGAAACAAATGGGGCACAGTCTGTAATTTTAAAGCTATCAAGTGAAGAATAAGTGTAGATAGAAAAAGGTGTACCTAATGAAGTGGCCAGTGACTGTATACTATCCAATTAGCACGGTTCAAGCTGCCTGCCTGTGTTATCACACATCACTGTCTATTTAAGGTTACGCATGTGGTTTCAGACTCTATGACATAATGTTACCTATAACTCCAGACAAAACACTGCATAGCTAAAAAGTGGAGTAGCATTTTTATAGATGACTGATGCTGAGACCCATAACCCATACTGGTTTCTCTGGTGGGATGGGCATTTTAAATGTTAGATGTTTATAGTATTTGAGAAGTACGTGATTGTTTTATTTTCAGCACAGAAAAGCAGCCAGTCTTAGTGAGCTGATACCATATCGTCGATGTCCATAGAAAAACATGTATCTCCATTTTTGTTGATTTTTACTTTTATGCATCATTGGATCATATGACCTGACATTTACATTGTGTGAAAATTTCATGACGAAAGGCCTAACAGAAATGGCCCAAACTCACATGGAAAGACGTCTGGTTCCATTGACTTACGTTAAAATGAAATGAGGTTTTTGCCCTCTCCTGTAAAGCTGTTATTTTGGAGATACATGGCTTTCTTTGGACAGCGACAATATGTGAGGAACTCAGTAAATGGTGTTGAACATTCCGTTCCATTTAATCCATATGAGTAGAATGTAAAATGAAGCAAGAGCTTCTCATTCCTCTGCTATGCTTCCTATGTGCTTTAGCTTGACTAGTTTTGACTAAACCTCAGTGCCGGTGTCCACGAGAACATGACAATATCACATGTTGCAGTCATCTCCTGAAACAGCATTCTTGCTCTTCTATAAAACATGCGCATCCCGTATGTACGACCTCAGAAACACAGCTTGCACTTACATGGCTTTGGTGTGTCAAGCCTGGTCTTGGCAGTGTGGACATTGCCTCCCTGTTGAATAGAATACAGTGGGGTGGGGAGGGGGAAGTGGGTTTTCCACACCAAGCGCAGCAGTGCAGATTAAGAGAGAGCGCATGCCATGATTGACAGCAACTCTTGACTGACTCTCTCTGTCTCTCTCTCTCTTACTCTTGCTCAGCCACTGAGGAAGAAGCCTCTCAGGGATGGAGGGAAACAGGAAAATCACATTTCTCTTTTCCCCTCCGCGTGCCTCCGGATCTTTTCGGTGGGTGTAAGCTCACGTCAGTATCAAGTCAAAGTGAGCCTTCCCGCATGACAAGTCAAGAAAAAAAAAAAGCAAAAAAGATACATGCTGGTTTTATCAAAGGGCTGCAGACAAACCGAGTAGGCTGAAAGCATAGTGTATGGGATATTGTCTTTCACTTTCTTTCTCTATCACTTGCTTTCTCTCATTCACTTACTTCTCTCTCTCTCTTCATCTCTCTCTCTCAGGTACATTCATATTTCTCACTCTCTGGCTCTCTCCCTCCATTCCTCCCCCCTCAGGGATTTGCAGGTTGTCAGCACTGCAGTGAGAGCATCTGAAACACGCGACAGAGTGCTTAGACCGCCCACATGCATATATACACACACACACACACACACACACACACACAAACGCGCAAAACCACACAACAGCATGCCGCATCAAGTTGAGTATGGAAATCAAAAACAGGGCTGTCTAGATTGTCTAGAAGCTCCTCCATTCTTTCTCTCGGAGATTCAGACTGCTGGCGGTAGAACACTTGGACTGCTTTGAACAATATAGCTCAAAATCTCTTTGCTTGCCACAACCGTAAAGCGAAGAAAGAACCCACCTGGCAAGTCATTACTCAGCACATCCGAGCTACAACAAGTTTATGAACAGCAGAAACCAGTCCTGCTCCCACCCCCTTCCTTCCCCCATCACCCCACTTTGTGTGAATTATAAAAAAATCCCATTTGGGCATCAAAGAACACCCTTCATCATGCAAGAGAAAGACGAGGAGAGGTTAAAGGAGCAATGTTTAAGATGGGGGCGGCATGGCGACCACTTCTACCTACTCCATAACTCATGAAAGATAATACGGTTTACGATATGAGTAGAAGATGAGTGTGTAGGAGGGCCCCTTTCAAATTCATAATTTCAAACAACAATGGACGGCATATCTCCAGAAAGTTGGTGGTATGGTGTCCACACCTATCGTAAGAAACACACAGTCTCTCCTCCTCAGTGTCAGCATTAAATCATTCATCTGTTTCATCATGCCTCTATTTATATCATTTCTTTGGTTTGTTGTTGACAAGGAGAAGTTAGAAAAGGCTGTTAAAGCAATGCTATTCTTCATTGTCTCATGTCGGACTCACTATCACCCTTTAAGGTACAAGTTATTATGAGACAGGGTTTAGCTGGTTAGCATGCTAACCTCAGCAGCTACAGGGGTTGGACAATGAAACTGAAACACCTGGTTTTAGACCACAATCATTTATTAGTATGGTGTAGGGCCTCCTTTTGCGGCCAATACAGCATCAGTTCGTCTTGGGAATGACATATACTGCGTCCTGCACAGTGGTCAGAGGGATTTTAAGCCATTCTTCTTGCAGGATAGTGGCCAGGTCACTACGTGATGCTGGTGGAGGTTCATCCTTCTTGGTGGTATGCTGACATTACCCTGGATACCATGGCTCTTGATACATCACAAAGACTTGCTGTCTTGGTCACAGATGCGCCAGCAAGACGTGCACCAACAGTTTGTCCTCTTTTGAACTCTGGTATGTCCCCCATAATGTTGTGTGCATTGCAGTATTTTGAGCAGAACTGTGCTCTTACCTGCTAACTGAACCTTCACACTCTGCTCTTACTGGTGCAATGTGCAGTTAATGAAGATTGGTCACCAGGCTGGTCCAATTTAGCCATGAGACCTCCCACACTAAAATGACAGGTGTTTCAGTTTCATTGTCCAACCCCTGTATCTCTGCAACATGATACATGGACATCTCTGGCTTTCTGTCAAACCTGATACATCCTCGCATTCTGTTAATGTTGGTAAAAATCTTACATATTGCTCCTTTAAAGACAACAACACGTAACATCAGAACCCTGGTTCAGACCAAACTATCGAAAACTAATGTTTTGCTCCCCCCAAGTTGCTTTATTGATGAAGACTTTAATCAGTCAAATGGCCTTTAACATTCTTTTACTCGTTATGTTCATGATCTCGTTATGATGACTCCAATAATAGATACGGTGTAGAGGCGTCAGTGGGACTCCACAGATATGAGCTGCTGCTATGACAGTCCATGAAGCATCAACATCAGGATCCCAGGAGCAGCACTACGTCAGTGTAATTGGAAATATGAAATAACCACAGTTTCACTGAAGCTACTCCATTATTATTTCTGTCTTCCATCCAATAAATATCCGCCTTTCACAATGATACATTCTCCTAACCTCATGAGCACCGCACCTCCTCCCTGACCCACGAGCCCCTTTTAATTCTAACTCATAAAGAGGGGTGGTCTACAACTTCAACCCAAGTCCTCAGACTTGAAGCCACACTAGCTAGATATTCTTCTGTATATTTTTGCATATTAAAAAAAAAGTACTCGGTGGAAACAGCAACTTGCCTGCAGTGAATACATTTAAACACAGAAATGTAATAAATTATGATGAAAATGGTGAATAAATACTGAAATTGTTCCTAAAAAACGTATGACTAATTAAGTGTTTCTGCTTTTGCCTGGTTGGAGCTCTGAAAAGCAGCAGGTACAAGTGGCAAGATGACAAAATTAAAAGTGAAGAACATAAGGCCTGCCACTAAAAATTCCCTGAGCAGTTATGTTTGCCAGTCTGTTCTTCTTCCCTGTAACAAAAAAAAATAGCTCAACACTAAAGATTCTCTATAAACTCCATCCACATTTAATTCTCTTGCACAGACTAGCTGGAAACACACAATGTTTTTGGGACGTTAACTCGTTTGCTTGGATTTAATTTAACAGCTGGATGGAGACCTGTTTCTGTCATAAGTTTCTCACTCTGAATTCTTTCACTTATGGTGTATCTCCAAGCGAAATATATACTACATCAAATTCTCTTATGGCATAAAAACTGCATGGACAGTTCATTTGTTCCATGATCTATTATTTATATGTCATACAAGAAAGATTCAGCACCTAAAGCCTTTGTTTTAGTATACACCAATAACAAGAAATCATATTTGATAAGAGGGCATATTTGATATATCGTCGCTGTCCAAAGAAAAACACGTATCTCCAAAAAGTCAACTTTACAGGAGAGGCCAAAAACCTCATTTAACTTTAATGCAAGTCAATGGAACCAGACGTCTTTCCAAACAGTTTTGGGCCGTTTTGGTTGGTCCATTCATCACCAGATTCTCACTTAGTGTAAACAGTAGCTGACGTGTTCAAATGATGCATAAAAGTAAAAATGGACAAAAGTTGAGATACATGTTTTTCATTGGACAGCGACTATATGTTTTTGATATTAGTTTTCTGGGCTGAAATGCTTCATAGCTGTAGCGTGAAAAGGCAGGGCTGAACTGTGGTAGGCCAGTAAAATAGGCAGACGTATTTAGATGTTTCAGTTCTCCTGACATCACCAAAAATAGATTGTCTGTGAATAAAGCTGTCTGTAGGCAGAGCTGTCGTTAGATAGAGCTATCTGTAGATTGAGCTGTCTGAGGATCGAGCTGCCTGTAGATAGAGAAGTCTGTAGACAGAGTTGTCTGTAGATAGAGTTGTCTGTAGACAGAAGTGTCAGTAGATAGAGCTGTCTGTAGACAGAAGTGTCTTTAGATAGAGCTGTCTGTAGACAGAAGTGTCTTTAGACAGAACTGTCTGTAGACAGAATGTCAGTATATAGAGCTGCCTGTAGATTAAGCTGTCGTAGATAGAGCTGTCGATGGACAGAAGTGACAGTAGATAGAGCTGCCTGTAGATAGAGCTTTGTGTAGAAGGAGCTGCCTTTAGATACAGCAGTCTGTAAAGAGAGGTGTCTGTAGACAGCTGACTATAAATAGAGCTGTGTGTATACTGAGCTGTCTGTAGATTGAGCTGTGTGTAGATAGAGCAGTCTGTAGCCAGCTGCCTGTAGACAGAGCTGACTATAGATTAAGCTGACTGTAAATAGAGCTGACTGTAGTTAGAGTTGTCTGTAGATAGAGCTGACTGTAGTTAGAGCTGACTATAGATAGAGCTGACTGTAGATAGAGCTGTTTGTAGATAGAGCTGACTGTAGTTAGAGCTGACTGTAGTTAGAGTTGTCTGTAGATAGAGCTGACTGTAGTTAGAGCTGACTGTAGTTAGAGTTGTTTGTAGATAGAGCTGACTGTAGTTAGAGTTGTCTGTAGATAGAGCTGACTGTAGTTAGAGCTGACTGTAGATAGAGCTGACTGTAGTTAGAGCTGTCTGTAGATAGAGCTGACTGTAGTTAGAGTTGACTGTAGTTAGAGTTGTCTGTAGTTAGAGCTGACTGTAGTTAGAGTTGTCTGTAGATAGAGCTGACTAGTTAGAGCTGTCTGTAGATAGAGCTGACTGTAGTTAGAGTTGTCTGTAGATAGAGCTGACTGTAGTTAGAGCTGTCTGTAGTTAGAGCTGTCTGTAGATAGAGCTGACTAGTTAGAGCTGACTGTAGTTAGAGTTGTCTGTAGATAGAGCTGTCTGTAGATAAAGCTGACTGTAGATAGAGCTGACTGTAGTTAGAGCTGACTGTAGTTAGAGCTGTCTGTAGATAGAGCTGATTGTTGACAGAGCTGTTTGTAGATAGAGCTGACTGTAGTTAGAGCTGACTGTAGATAGAGCTGATTGTTGACAGAGCTGTTTGTAGATAGAGCTGACTGTAGTTAGAGCTGACTGTAGATAGAGCTGATTGCTGACAGAGCTGTTTGTAGATAGAGCTGACTGTAGTTAGAGCTGACTGTAGATAGAGCTGATTGTTGACAGAGCTGTTTGTAGATAGAGCTGACTGTAGTTAGAGCTGACTGTAGTTATAGCTGACTGTAGATAGAGCTGATTGTTGACAGAGCTGTTTGTAGATAGAGCTGACTGTAGTTAGAGCTGACTGTAGTTAGAGCTGATTGTTGACAGAGCTGTTTGTAGATAGAGCTGACTGTAGTTAGAGCTGACTGTAGTTAGAGCTGATTGTTGACAGAGTTGTCTGTAGATAGAGCTGACTGTAGTTAGAGCTGACTGTAGTTATAGCTGACTGTAGATAGAGCTGATTGTTGACAGAGCTGTTTGTAGATAGAGCTGACTGTAGTTAGAGCTGTCTGTAGATAGAGCTGATTGTTGACAGAGCTGTTTGTAGAGGGTGCGTTTCATGCAGCATGAAGTGCTTTGTTAAAGTGACAGCTTTTCTGACGTGAATCAAATTCCACTCTTCTCCACTGCTATGCTACTCATTCCGATATAGGTATTGCTGCACAAACAGCTTATGCTGCCATTTACATTGAACTTATTTACTGTAACAACTATTTATAAGTAGGCAATTTAGTACTGGACGTGCATTCAGTGACTACTAAAAGCATGCATTTCTACCCAGTCTAAAAAACATTTTATGGATGCATCCCTAAATGAAAAATTACAGAGAGGAAACAATAACTTGTGATGTATAGTGTTCTGGCACAATCACACCAAGGTTCTCTCTTTTCTAGGCAGCACAGTACTGTAGGCCTCACTCAGCTCAAGTTTGATAGCAAGATTACAAGTTATATGCTGCATTTGTCACATCATCTGGTTGTATGTGGTCTTACGGTTCTGCTAGGACACTCTGGGAATCTGATGTTGTGCTGAGTGAAGCCTAGCTCATTAATGCGCACGCAGGACTGGGCAAGGCCGGAAAAATGCATTCGATCTGTCGCTGTGTCAAGAAAGCAAATAGCAGGTTAGTGGTATGAAATGAGAGAGAACAAACGTGTCGTATTAAACAGAGGATATCAGCAGCAGGCTCAGGAACGAGAGGATAAAATTCATTACTCTCATCGTTGCACGTTTTCATCGATCGTCATTAGCGTGTATGCTCCTATTGTTCCCGTCTCACGCAGCACAATGGAACAACCAAAGTCTTCTCAATAATTGGAAATTTCCAGCATGAAATCACACTGGAGGAAAGTCTTTGTGAAGACATAGCATACACACACATACACACACGGCCGAGCTCACACAAGAAACACAGAGGAGGGGAAAAAGAGACAGAAGGGGACGATAAGGAGAACTCAATGATATTCATTGTTTTTCAGCCCTGCAGGCTGTTATGCTGAAAACGGGCCTCTTCCAAGACTAAAGCTTCGTACCTCTGAACTACAACTTCAGGGAGAAAAGGAACGAGAAAGAGGTGGAGAAAAAAGGAAGGAGGAGAGAGAAAGAGAGCAAGGGACGGAACAAAGAAAGAGAAAGAGGCAGGGAAGGAAAGCGAGAAACAAAGGATTGAGGTCATAACGTCCAGGAAAGAAAATCAAAGTTTGGAATGACAGGTAATGATATTAAGAAGCGGGACGAGAAGAGTCTGAGCTATAAAGAGAAAGTGAACATGACAGAGGAAGCAACTGAGGTAAATAAAGAAAAAGAGGGGCAGAAGACAAAAGACCATGCCTGCGGTATTGTGGCTGATCCATAGTTCCGGGACGAAAAGTCTGAAAAGCTTATTTCCGAATTTCATTAAGGAAGTTCATTATAACCGTGCAGCCTGCTTAATAATGTAAGTAATGAGCTGAAGCACAGTGTCATTTATACGTTTAAATAGTTATTTTAAAACACTCCACTGAACGCATGAACGGGAAGTCTTGATGTGCCACCAGTTTATTAAAACGTACAAAATAGCTTCAAAAATAATTAGCTTGTAAGTCTGCTGATTCCGCAAAGCATCCAGCAGATGACAGGCAGCCTATGCTAAGCAACAACCACACTGGAGAACTGCAGTCACATGTGGTTACTTGCAAAGGGACAAAAATGACCAGATATTACTGTCTGAGATTTGGGAGCGTGTGGGGGAAATTACAACCCTGTCTTAAAGCCAGGCTGGTGACTTTTAACTGCAATCACATTACAAGCATAACTGCTCCAATCCGAACCTTCACTATGTTCTGATAACTCTAACAGGCTAGGTCAATTTTGAGTAGGTATTCAGACTGCCAGCCGAAATCTGATTTTTGGCATATCCAGATTGTATCCCCAGGTAAAAGATAAAGCATTGTTTGCTGTATTAGCGATGTACTTTATTATCAGCAAGCACATTTCAAGTACATGATTGTTTTGTGTGCTAAATACAAGTGCTATATATACAGGGGTTGGACAATGAAACTGAAACACCTGTCATTTTAGTGTGGGAGGTCTCATGGCTAAATTGGACCAGCCTGGTGGCCAATCTTCATTAATTGCACATTGCACCAGTAAGAGCAGAGTGTGAAGGTTCAGTTAGCAGGTAAGAGCACAGTTCTGCTCAAAATACTGCAATGCACACAACATTATGGGTGACATACCAGAGTTCAAAAGAGGACAAACTGTTGGTGCACGTCTTGCTGGAGCATCTGTGACCAAGACAGCAAGTCTTTGTGATGTATCAAGAGCCACGGTATCCAGGGTAATGTCAGCATACCACCAAGAAGGACGAACCTCCACCAGCATCACGTAGTGACCTGGCCACTATCCTGCAAGAAGAATGGCTTAAAATCCCTCTGACCACTGTGCAGGACTTGTATATGTCATTCCCAAGACCAACTGACACTGTATTGGCCGCAAAAAGAGGCCCTACACCATACTAATAAATGATTGTGGTCTAAAACCAGGTGTTTCAGTTTCATTGTCCAACCCCTGTAGATTAGAGATGTCTGGACACACAGCTCCAGTCTGATCATTCATATATACCAGCATGGGAGAGTTATCTCAAAAGATCTGATTTGAGAAACACTCCGATTTGCCTGCAGTCTAAACACAGCCTCAGCGACTCATATCTGTCATTAATGTAAACAGACCTGTGTCCTAAAACAACCTGCTTGGGTGCATCTTATTTACTAACATCACGTGAGTGAATAACATGCATCATGAACAGCCAGCAAACTAAGCCGCAGAGCAAGTCTTCACCATGAAGATAATTAGCTCTGGATAGCTTTCAGCTGCTCATTATTAGAACGCGACGGAAATGAAAAAGAGTCTGATTCGTTGCTTTTCCACCATTTACTGGCACTAACTTCAGGTTTCAGGCTGCTGCCACGCTAACGCTGAATGATGGCACATGTACACAGTGAATAAAACACATGGATTCCAATACAAGCAGTCTCATTAAGGTCACAAGGCCATATGAAATCGGTCGGGTTTGAAAAGATCCGATCTGTGCGCCCACACAGCTCTGAAAACATTAGATCTGTGTCACATTCAGGCAAAATGTTGGAATTGGCCACTTCAGCCTGGTAATGTGAACGTGGCCTTTGACCGATGTATACAGTGGGGAAAATGAGTATTTGATACATTGTCGGTTTTCACAACTACAAAGAATGAAGAGGTCTGTCATTTTTTATTGAAGGTACACTTTAATTGTGAGAGACATAATCTAAAAAGAAAATCCAGAAAATCACATGATTTTTAAATAATTAATTAGCAATTAATTGCATTAAATAAATATTTGATACAGTAAAAAAACAGAACTTAATATTTGGTACAAAAACCTTTATTTACAATAACAGAGGTCAGACGTTTCCTGTAATTCTTGACCAAGTCTGCACGCACTGCACGGGATTTTGGCTCACTCCTCCAAACAGATCTTCTCCAGATCTTTCAGGTTTTAGGGCTGTCACTGGGCAACAATGAGTTTCAGCTCCCTTCAAAGTTTTTCTATGGGGTTCAGGTCTGGAGACTGGCTAGGCCACTGCAGGACATTGAACTGCTTATTACAGAGCCACTCCTTAGTTGCCCTGGCTGTGTGTTTTGGATCATTGTCCTGCTGGAAAACCCAAAATCTCACGATACTTGACCTCATCCATCCTCCTCTCGGTGCAGACGTCCTGTACCCTTTGCAGAAAAGCACCCCCAAAGTATGATGTTTCCACCCACATGCTTCACAGTTGGGACGGTATTCTTAGTGTGGTACTCATCCTTCTTCCTCCAAACACGGCGAGTGGAGTTGATACCAAAAAGCTCTGTTTTGGTCTCATCTGACCACATGACCTTCTCCCATGCCTCCTCTGGATCATCCAGATGGTTTATGGCAAACCTTTAAACAGGCCTGGACATGAGCTGGCATGAGCAGGGGGACCTTGTGTGCCCTGCAGGATTTTAAATCATAATGCCATAGTGTGTCACTAATGTTCCTCTTTGAGACTTCCGGTCATTGCCCAGGTCTTTCTGTGTAGTTCTGGGCTAATTCCTGACCATTCTCAGAATCATCCTTACCCCACGAGGTGAGATCTTGCACGGAGCCCCAGACAGAGGAAGATTGACAGTCATCTTGTATTTCTTCTATTTTCTAATAATTGTGCCAACAGTTGTGGCCTTCTCACCATTTTGCTTGCCTATTGTCCTATAGCTCATCCCAGCCTTCTGCAGGTCTAGAATTTTGCCCATGGTGTCCCTAGACAGCTCTTTTGTCTTGGCCATGGTGGAGAGGTTGCAGTGTGATTGATTGAGTGTGTGGACAGGTGTCTTTTATACAGGTAACGAGTTCAAACAGGTGCCACTCCTTGTGAATGAAAGTGTGTGTGTGTGTGTTTGTTTGTGTTTGTGTGCGTGTGTGTGTGTATTTGCAATCATAGTAACCATTTAGACTGACCAGGTAAAACACAGTACTACATATATTTTTAGTGACCGATTTCAAATAACGACACATCCCAATAAACATTTTCAGGAACTGTGTTCTGTCCCTATTTGGAGGTTTCATGGGAACACAGCTAGCTCACTAGCTCAACATGTTGGCAGCAGAAAGTGCTGCAAATGACATTTAATACATTTCACATACTGAAGCAACACTAACTGTAACCAAGCATGTATGGGGGTTGTGAGCTGCAGCAGTCCTTAACACAAAATGGTCCAGATTTCACTTTTTGGGAAATGGAGGTCCCCCAGCTGAAATGGGGGTTTTAATTGGTTCTGCCACTGAGTTCAACTGGCTGTCAGATGATGCCTATAGATCAGTGACCCATGCGATTAGAGAGAGTTGGACTCCATCAAAAAAGTAGTCACGCATCGCCCCAGGACTTTAAACTGTATTGGATAAAATGCAATGTTGGTTTGTGATTGTGTGTACACACATACTCTACAAACCTCTCACTAGTACACAACAGCAGCATAGCTGTTAACCCTTTCTAGCCCAGCTTAATTGCAACAACGGAGCTACAGCAATGAAAGCATCTCATCTCATTCTAGGGCCAGACCATAGTGTTGTAAATGACACCTGTGTAGCGGTAACCAAAAAAATGTTTACATGTTTTTATTTCTTTATGGTTTATGAACTGTAGCAATATGTTTATCACCTCCTTTAAAAGTGTGGGCTAAAGCCAGTGCCGCACTCAGCTCAGGTGAGAATTCAAGCCAGAAACTGGTATGTGCAAAAAGCCGTCAATGCCTTCAAGTTCTGAGGTGTGTTGGTGTGTTTGTGGAGGCTAGTAAGTGATTACTGATGGTGAGGCTGGTGCGAACGTCACTCAGTGAGTTTGTGTGTGTGTGTGTGTGTGTGTGTGGGTAGGTGTATGTGTGTGTGAGAGAAGTGGATATGCCAGGCTGACAGCAGAGTGGAGGGGGGGTGGTTAATTATGCTCAGAGGAACTCATTTAGCCTGAATCTGGCAACCCAACTCAGAGTGGAACTCCGCCAGATGCACACACACACACACAGACAAACATAGACTCACACTGGAGTACAGCCATGGAGACATGTCCAACCGCAATAAAATTCAGAGAGTTTTGGAAGTGGGGCAACAGCTCAGGTCCAGTGGTCTAATTTACCTCAAAAAGTTTTCAGTATTGTTTAACAAGGAGGAATCAGGGGTGACTGGCTCACTTTTGTCTCTGGTCTCTAGGCAGAATATATTAGCCCTCTCAGGCCGACAATGTCATATACGACATCAAAGGATGTCCTATCCAAAAGAATACATATTTTTCTGAACGCTTTTGGCTGGAAGGGAATCACTATTTCATCACCAAGTCAACAATTCAGGAACTGACTCTGATTAATCGATAAGTCAAGAGCCTATGATTGGTCAACAAATCAGGAACGCAGCCTTAGATTAGTCATCAAGTCAACAACACAGCCTCTGATTAGTCATCAAGTCAACAACACAACCTCTGATTGGTCAACAAGTCAGGAACACAGCCTCTGATTGATCAACAAATCAGGAACACAGTCTCTGGATGGTCAACAAGTCAGGAACACAGCCTCTGATTAGTCATCATGTCAGGAACATAGCCTCTGATTGATCAACAAGTCAGGAACACAGCCTCTGGATGGTCAACAAGTCAGTAACACAGCCTCTGGTTAGTCATCATGTCAGGAACACAGCCTCTGATTGATCAACAAATCAGGAACACAGCCTCTGGATGGTCAACAAGTCAGGAACACAGCCTCTGGATGGTCAACAAGTCAGGAACACAGCCTCTGATTAGTCATCATGTCAGGAACACAGCCTCTGATTAGTCATCATGTCAGGAACACAGCCTCTGATTAGTCATTAAGTCAGGAACACAGCCTCTGATTAGTCATTAAGTCAGGAACACAACCTCTGGTTGGTCAACAAGTTAGGAACACAGCCTCTGGTTGGTCATCAAGTCAACAACACAGCCTCTGATTGGTCAACAGGTTAGGAACACAGCCTCTGGTTGGTCATCAAGTCAACAACACAGCCTCTGATTGGTTGATAAGTCAGGAACACAGCCTCTGATTAGAGACTAACTCAAGGATGACTAATGGAGCGCATCACTGCTCGCTAAATGTCCACAATTGTGACTGTTGGGTTCGTCAGGTACAGCGATAAGGGTCATCCTTGTTTACGTCACAATGTCAAACCTACATCCACATATGAAAGATCTCCAGGTTACTTACTTTGTAAAGCAAAACATCTTCTTTAGACTGTTGAAGCCCAGAGACCTACACTCTCAGTCCAATATCAGTTTATTTGTTATACATCCTGCCACAGAGCTTCACCTTCACCTTCTGGTCCTGTAGGTCTGTTGACATGTCCCTCTTTGACACTCACACACACACAAACAAACACTCTCTCACACACCTTACGCCCCTGCTTCACTTCTTTACTCTTTGCACCCCACCCCACACCAACTCGGTTCACACAAGGTACTGCAAAAAGCGCACACACACACACACACACACACGCATTCCACAAGCGCATCTTTGCAGGTTCACTTCAAACAGGCCTCCTCAGGCAACACTCAGGGTCTCTCACTCCCTGCTACACTCTGCGATCTCATCTCTCCAGAAATGTTCAATCCTTTCCAACAACCCACATGCATTACACTCGATTTTTATGTTTTAAAGATGGAAAGATTATATTTAAACAAAAATATATGAAGTATTAATAAGATACAAAATACTGCAAATGTCTGCACATGGGTACATACATGGTTCAGTTCCTCACTTTAATAACATAGGCTGAATTATATGCCTGTTGTTTGTGAGGCTTTTCCAAATCCTGAAATACTGGTTTATGATTATTTGCTATGTTAAACAAAAATGAACACTTTGTCTATTTTATTACTTGGGAATATTAATAGTGCAATATCTAAGATTCTTATTTTTAAATAATCCAGAATGAACTAAAACTATCAACAGAATTTAAACAGCTTTGATGGCATGTCAAAGACATCTGTTGCCGCTGTCCAATGAAAAACATGTACCTCCATTTTCTACTTTTCTGCATCATTCGAACACAGCAGCTGCTGTTTACACTGTGTGCAGCTCTCATGACAAATGGACCAACAGAAATGATCCGAAACTGCTTGGATTGACGTCTGGTTCCATCGACTTACATTAAAGTTAAATGAGGTTTTCCGTCTTGTGTAAAGTTGCAATTTTGGAGATACTTGTTTTTCATTGAATAAGAAACAAAAAAAAAATTAATGTCATGTAGGTTTCTTAGCTTATGGTGTAGCCCTGGTAATCCGAGTTAACACATGACAAAGACTTAAGGAATTAAATAATAATAACATTAAAACCACTAATCCTGTTGTATTGCCACAGCGTGAAAATCGAGCCCAAGAGTCATGGGGAACCTCTGCCACCCCATAGTTTTCATCTCAGCGGGAGAGAGAGGCAGGAATAGACACGAGACCGTGAGAGAGAGAGAGAGAGAGAGAGAAGGGGAAGAGATCAGGACTCAGATCGGGGAGAGGAGAGAAGGAGAGAGAAGAGAGAGAGATGGAGAGAGTGAGAGAGTCTCGAGAAGAGAGAGAGAGAAGGCGTCCACCATGCCTGACAGGTCACTGCTCTCGTACTGCTGTGTCAAAGTTGTCGTCTTTGAGGGACATCTATGTTGAAAAAATGTTATAGCTTGTGGCCCCACCACAAACTAGCAATAAGTTTAGGACTACTTATGGAGTGTAGTAGTATATTATGCCACTGTCTGAAACCCACCGTACTTACAGGTACAATTACGTGTAATTATGCCTGTAAAAAACACAGCACTGTTTTATAATATTAGTTTTACTAAGAAGAGGATTCATTCAGATAGAAGCAGGCATATCGCTAAGCACTCTAGAATGGCATGGCATGGAATAAAATAGCTGCTATCATTTCTTTCAGTGCACACAGTTATCCTCATAAGCTGTGTTTCAGTTATACACTAAACACTAATATTATAGCATTCAATATGGAAGTATGGTATATAATTTGTACTAATCTTAATATAATGTACCCCCATTTGAAAAATGATATGTTGCTCTGCAAGAAATTTTCACTTTTAAAACTGTTCAAATGAAATATTTGGTTGATGAACAAATCAGTGTATAAAGGCCTACTCAGTTTTAAAATGGTTGCCATATATTTCTAGCTGCACGGCCTTATTATACATCTGCCATGATCCTGATTAAGTTTACCCTGTAAACAGTTATGATTAACAATTTACTTATATCCATAATGTTTATGCAAAATGGTCATGTACAGACATTGAAGCTGGATTGATACATCGCTTCCTAAAGTGGCCTGATATGGTTGATTGACATCACTTGGCTTGACTAGCGACTATCCATAGCTTTATTATCTCTCCAACAAACATCAACAGTCTTGCACTCCTAATGCATGAACCATCAATTGACTCACGTTATGAATAACTGCGCCTCTAAAGTGTAGTAGCATCCAAACAAACAAACACTGACTCACTTTGCCCCCTGCGATGTGTATAGTTTCCTAAACAAAAGTATATTACAACCCTAAAGGTGTTTTGTAACAACATCACTAAAATGTGCAGACTCGAAAGCCACTAAATGTCTTTATTAACAAACGAAGATCTAAGACAAACATGACTCACTGCTGGCCTGAATGGCACATTAAATCGTTTGTTATTAACCAACATCAAAAGTATAGCAGACATCAAACAACATACTCACTGCTGCCTAAAGGGGTAATGAGCAGCATATCAACCCAAGAAACATAACAGACACACTGCTCCGATAACGGTGTTATTAAAGAACCTCTAAACAAACAATTACAGTGATAGCACTAGCACACAACTCAAAGGTTTCAACTAACAAACATCAACTAAGCAAACATGACTCAGTGCTGCCCTCTAATGGTTTCATTAACAAACATCAAACAAACAAACATGACTCACTGCTGCCCCCTAAAGGTGTTATTAGCAAACATCAAACAACAATGTAATCACTGACTGCCCCAACATAAAAGAAAAACTAAACTATAAATGTGTGAAGTAATTAGCAAAAAACTATCACACAAACGAAGTCATGATCTCATTGCTGCCCCGGTAAAGGTGTTATTAAAGAAACATGGCAAACAAACCAAAACCATGGACTCGAAACCACTGCCCTCTTAAATCGGTTTTCGTTAACTATCCATTATTCCAAATAGTTTAAGACTCAAAACTAAACAAGCCCACACAGTATGGATATGATGCATTCAAACGGTGCAGCCTTCTTTCAATTCACACGGGTAGCTTGTTGCATTAACCAACATCCACACGGAAAAAAACAAACCATGGACTCACTGTCTGCCCACCCGTTAAAGGTTAGTATATTAGGCAACATCAAGATCAAACAGCAACTCACGGCTGCACCCCATAAAAACGGTTTTTTAGTTAACAAACATCAACAAACATGACTTCAACTGCTGCCTCTAAAGGTGCATGATTATTAACAAACATCAAATAAAAGACAATCAACCATGAACTCACTGGTGCCCATGACAACCCCTAAAGGTGTATATTAACAAAGACTTACAACAACACATCAAGACGATGAATGATTGCAAACACTAGAAGTGGTTGTTATGTCAAGTACAAAAAATCAAACAATGTACAAACATTGAACACTTCACTGCTGTCCCCTTAAATAAGGTTGGTTTCATTAACAAACATCAATAACAATATACGACACAACCATGTTACTCGCCATCGCGAGCAAGACCCATAAAGGTATTTCACAAACCATAACTATATCAAACAAAACATAGACAATGACAGCTACTGTGCCCCGCATAAAGGTGTGTTATTAACAAAACATCAAATACTAGAGACATAACAAACATGACTCACTGCTGCCCCTAAAGGTGTTATTAACAAACATCAAACAAACAAACATGACTCGACACTGCCCTCTAATGGTTTCATTAACAAACATCAACTAAACAAACATGTCTCAGTGCTGCCCTCTAATGGTTTTTATGGGATGCATGTATAAAAAAACATACTCGAGTGGTCAAGCTAATCTGAATTAGATTGCAGATCACCTCACAAAAAAGTAAAGCTAAGGGCGTGATCAGGATTGATAAAGCTTCACTATGCACACCGATGTCGATCAGTTACATATGCCATGTGTTTGCGTCACAATGCTTAGTTTTTTACATGAGACTGATCGGTTAATGGATGAGAGAGCCTAACACGTTTATTTGGCTCAAAGTACTTTGTTTTAGTGCATTTCGGTTATGACCCAAGGTGCCTAAACCCCTAATATTGGTCAGAAATTATTGTACTACTTACAGATAGGTGAAAAGCCAAATTTAATGGATTCCGGTCGAATTCATTGTGAGCTGTAAAAATAACCAGTCTCTGAAAAAAGATTTTGGCTAGAAGTCTAAGGGGAAAATGATTCTAACAGGCAAGGTGGATGCAATGCCACAAATCTCCACTACATGCGACTTCCACCTGCGATGCTAATCCTGCCCTTGATGATTTCCCATTGTGTGCTTCACAGTAGGGGGGAACACTTCTCCTAATTGCATAACTGGAGTACCTCTAGGGGTGCCGTATCACAGGTCGAGAAACGACGTTGGCTGGGTAACACCTTCTTTCATAATTTTCACGGTCAACATTTCCTATATTTCTCTCTACCTCTCTCTGCCCTGATTTCTGTCATTTCACCTTCTGTCCCTGCTACTCCATACTTACAATTTTTCTCTCTCTGGTCTGCCAATGCAGCTTCCCCTGCTTCGCTCTCCACATCTTCATCTTTTCTGCTTGTGTGGTGAACAGCAATTGTGAGAATGTTCAATCACAAAGACACGAGCAAAGAACAGGCCATGGTTTACTTCAATCTGGTCGGCGACTCACAGATACCGCTGATTCATATGACTGCAGCGGTAAACTATCCGACAACCTATTTTCAGTAGACTCTGATATTTCTGGCAATAGTGAGTCATTGGGGTTCTCAACGCTGACTCCCAGAACGTGATGGCCAGGTGTTGCCTCAAGGTGTTGCCCGAATTTTACGGTCTACAAAGAAGTAAAAAGTAATTGGTTGATTTGGAGCAAGAGCTCAGCTCCATTTCATCATCTGTGGTGAAACACCCCCTTCTTCTCCACCAGCACAGGCTTTTTGCACCTTCCAACAGTGGTATCATGCCATGCAGATTTTGCGTGCTCCCCTCGGGGTGTCCAGATGGACTTATCAGTAAGGATGCATGAGCAGGAAGTGCACATAGTGTATGCTGCAGAAAACAGGCGCTGAATTTACATTAATTATGAGCTTAATAAGAATGGAGATATACACCTGCCACAACCTGGTAGAGCATTGGAGGCCCTTTGTTGGAAAGCTCTTCAATGGGAGAAGGACGACTGAGGAGATGGGACCAAAAAGAATAAACAGACAAATGTGGATCAAACTCCCTAACAAGTCTGGGAAGAATGAAAATAAAAGACCAGAAAGGATGTTGTAAAAACAAATGAAAAAAGTTAAAAAGAACACAGGTCACAAGGGAAAGTACAAAACGGTGGAGTCATGATATCTTTGTATTCTGTACATTTGTAATGTGCTCCAGTAGTTTTCAGGACAGAACTGCAAATCCACAGCTAAGACTAATTAGTATAATTTAACAAAATCCGAGACTGCCCGATTAAAAACAAAACCTAAGTGGCAACTTCAAAAGCGCAGTATAAGCCCTTTATGGATCTTAACAGGCGGAAATACGTAGCCATTTCATTAAATCAATACTTATGCTTCACTCCAACCTTCAAACCACTACAGAACTTGTACAGGGAGGTGCCCCTCACAATGTTACTACAGCCTTTATCAGTTAAAGAGTGGCTAAAGTAACAGGCATAAGATACTGCAACGTTCAGGGGGCCCCCCACAATTTATAATTGCGAGGCAGATTACATCTTGAACATAGTTGTGAATGCCTAGTTCACTGCGAAACTTACACTTAGGGTTTTGGAGATTGTAGTGGCGCTGGCCACAGTGAGCCAACAAAAGCACAAAAAATGCTGCAATGCCCATAAATAAAATATAATTGAAGTTCGATTACAAGCCAGTGAATAAGTGTTTTACTCCAACGCTAACTACTGAGAGAGCCGATTACATTAAGAATTGATTCTATCGATATCTCACAAAATTTTAAGGTTGAATAAAATCCAAACTAATTGGAGTGCTAACAATGCTCAAAAAATGTATCTGGTGAAGAGAGCAATATTTCAAGGTGCGGAGGTTTAAGCAACCAGCAAACATCTATTTGAGCACAGTATGTAAGTGAGAAAAATAGCACGTTGTGCTGTGTCATTCGAGGTGGGCGGCGGTCCCCCCCCCCCCCCCCCCCCCCCCCCCCCCCTACATACACATCCTGTAAACCCGGCAGAGTCTTTTATGTATTGTTTTATTGTTTAAAAGAGTGTGCTAACATTTTGATCTTGTAGGATGGGGCAGACAATTCTGAGTATCAAATGCAATTGTCGGAGGTATAGTTCTGCCTCTTATTACGTTGACGCCAAATCTGCCCATCAACAGATAAATTGATCAGGACCGGATTAAAACTTGGCAGTAATTAATACATCACTCAAGATGCTACTGTGTGAGCAAGAGTCTAGTCACCTTTTATGGGTGTTTACTTATTCAGAACCCTGTACTGAGAGGAATATATTTCCACTTTGACTTGGCTTGGCACTTGACTAGCTATTCTCATGTTTTGGATATCCTTCTTGACTCATTTGTATCATGTCGCTTGCGTGATATATCTTGTTGTGCGCTGCGAGTCTTTTAGTCTCGTGCTTCCGCCCCTCTCTTCTATTCTCTTCCTCTCTACATAAGATTGGGACGTTAAAAAAAAAGCATTGGCGTGAATATTGCTATGTAAATGATGAAAATAACAGGACGTGTAGATTATGTGGACGACAGGGCTTGAATTAGAAAAAACGGTCGTCTAGCGCTTTAATGTTTATACAGACAATTTGAGACTCTCTTTTTTCTGATGTTCTGAGCTGTTAAGCTCAGCCTTTGTGATACTCAGGGTCGTCGCCTTTCAAAACCGATAGCATAAAGACCACCAGGTTGTGTCGGGCTCCACCTTTTAATAGATACGTCTTTACTATTCTCATCCATACAGGAAGTAGGTGGAGTAAAGCACCCTAACCGTGATGCATTTTGCTACCAGAGGGTTAATGTACCGAATGGCCAGGTTTCCCATGGATGTCATTTTGTTCTTTGATGACACGTGCATATTGAAGGACAACAATGCCAAAATCATTTCACACATGAATTGGCCACCACTGAGTCCTGACCCTAACCCCATTGAAAGTTATTGGGGTGTGGTGGGGAAGAATGTACTCAACTCTTTTGTCATTAATTCAACATCTCAGAAAATAGAATAGAAATAAAAGGGGGTTTTCCAGATTGCTGTCAAAACAAAGCCATGGTCACCATAACCGCAGCTAAAACAGGTCCTACAAAATATTAGGGTGTGCAACTTTTTCGAGCAGGCAGTGCACAACAGTGTTTAAACCGAAGTATTTTAACGGTAAATATTCCAGTCCAGGCCTTGTAACTGTGCCTGACCTAATCGGTCTCCTGTTGTTAAAGGTTGACATCCTATAGCATATTCATGCATGACAGAGAAAAACTGATCCAGAACTGGCCACTGGGAGTTTTTTTTTCGTTTTGTGGAACCCTGATGTTTTGAGCTACACTCCCACAAATGTACAGACAAGAGGACGACAAGTGCATTCAGTGTTTTGCAATGCACGCGGCCCAGTTTTAAACATAATAGCTTGGCAGAATGCATCTCATTTGCACCTGAAATTGTTGCAAAAGGCTCAGTACATCAGACCCTCGATGTCTGCTGTTTTAAAATGTATATTAGAGCCAGTAGGAGAGACAGAGAGAGAGACAGAAAGAGGAAGAGAGAGATTCAGACAACAGCACGCAAAGGGACTTACCTGAAAAATACACATCATAAAATATCTGCAAAACTGCTACAGGCAATAAATGTTCTCATCATCACTTTGCATATCCGTGTGGATTTCACGTCAGCATTAGCTGGATTGATACCAGCGTCTGCTCGTGTGATGATCATGATAAGTGTTGTTTTTGGGAATCTGCACTAAAACCTCTCTTTATGTTCTACTTCTTATTCACCGAAACCGCTTTTGTAACTCACGACCAACGGCACTACAGAGTTCGTCTGAGCAAGTCCACTATAACCCACCAGAACCAGCTCATCCTCCAAGCTGAAAGAGCAAAAGAATGATTTGAAGTCATGCAAATGAAAGAGGACATCGGCAAATTATGAAAAGGCCACTGTGTGAGAGTGTGAAGCGGTTCTGACATTAGTGAAATGTCGTGTAGCATCACGGCTAACAGCATCATAATCACACAGATACAGTGCGAACCCGGCGCGGGGTGAAAGAACAGATCAGTCAGTGCTAAAACAGAGAGCGAGAGAGGGAGCAGAAGAGAGCGAGAGAGAGTTAGCTAAGAACTTAAAGGTCAGGGTCCGTTTAAACTGCAGATTATAGATGAGAGGTCAAAAAGTCTTTTTTCAGATTATTAACAGTTATTGAGATTTTAAAACAGTAAGAATAACAGGAGCTCAAAATCATCCTGGAAGCCATAAGGTCAAGGCCTAATAGAGACCACAGGGCAAGTTTCCCAAACCAGATTTAAAATAATTAAAAGATTTAAAGGAATTTCAGCTGTTAGTTCTCCTCTCACAGGCCTACAACTTTACAGAGTGCCCAGAATTACATGCCACAGATTTTGATTCATGGATGGTTGGATGGATGAGACGTAGACAGTCAAATGGATGGAAGAAAAGCAGATAGATAGATGGATGGAGGGATGGAGGGATGGAGGGATGGATGGATGCATGAAGGAATGATATATAAGCAGAAGGACAGATCAGTGAATGGATTATGGATAGATGCATGGATGGATGAATAAACGAGAAGTGGATAGTTGAGTGAATGGCAGTTGACAGATGGTTGGATAGATCTATGGATGGATGGATGATGGGAGGATAATGCATGGAAGCATGTAACAGAAGCGGATGGATGAATGGACATACACAGATGTACACAGACAGATCGACTGATGATGGGTGGATTCAATGTATGCTTTAACAGATTAAGGATGGGCAGATGAACGATGGAAGGTTGGATGGATAGAAGAAAAGTGGACAGTCAGGTGAAGGGATAGAAGAGAACTAAATGGATGGATGGATGGATGGATGGATGGATGGATGATAGATGGATGGATGGATGGATTGATGGACAGACAGATGAATGGAAGGACACAGAAAAATGGATGGGTGGACAAAAAAGAAGCACACAGACAGAACAACTGACAGATGGATAGATGGACAGATGACGGGATGGCTGAATAGATGAAGGATAGGTAGAAAGATGGACAGACCAATGATGAAACAATGAAAAAAATCGTTGCATGACTGAATGGATATCTAGATGAATGGATGAATGGATGGACAGATTATAGATAGAGGGATGAAACAGAAACAGATGAACAAATGGATGGATGAATGGATGGATAGATGGATGGATGGATGAATGGATGGATTAATGAATGGATGGATGGATAAATAAAGAGACAGAAGAAAAGTGGATGAAAGTCAGATGGATGAAAGAGATGGTAGATGAAAGATAAATTGAGGAATGGATGGATGGCTAGATGACTGAATGGAAGGGTGAAACGAGGGAAATGATGGATTGAAGGATGGGTGTATAAAAGCACAAACTCCATTAGGCTGTGTGAGTAATGTTAAGTTCACTATGGAGCTCTCTTGCCATGCCATAATGAAGCCACGGTGTCTGCAGACCAAGCTCAGGATTTAATGCCACACGTACTGTA
Source organism: Prochilodus magdalenae (assembly GCA_024036415.1). NCBI lineage: Eukaryota > Metazoa > Chordata > Actinopteri > Characiformes > Prochilodontidae > Prochilodus > Prochilodus magdalenae. The sequence goes on along the minus strand of JAMWET010003901.1, from coordinate 294,302 downwards.
AAGGCTGCCGAGCATGTGATAACCATACATACACATTCTGCCTCTGCCTCTGCATCTACAGAGCAGTGATAGAAAAAACTGGGTGGCAAATTTCCATGTTTCTTGATTGAGGCACGAACAAAGAAGTCAGTGTAACTAGGATAATCAGGCCTTGTGGTGCATAGCTGGAACAGAAACCTGCAGACGCCACAGCCCTTCGTGGATTCGGCTGAGTAGCCATTGCTTAAGTACTGACTGATAGAGTGGGAGCCCAGAAGGAAGGAAGGATTTAGAGGAGGACAGAAATGTGTGGCAGAGCCTGCAGGTGGAGAGCAGGGAGGGAATCCCCAGTGAGCCTCTTTCAGGGCTATTATCTCTCTCGCTGTCCTCTTTTTCTCCAGAGAGATGAAATAGAGGAAGAAAAGGATGGGGGGGGCGGATGTGCCTTGCTTTTTCAGGCTGTTTAAGAAGGTCCTGATATGGGATGCAAGATGGCAAAGTGGAATAGAGGAAAGCCAAACAGAACAGGCTATGTAGGCATCACCCGATCAAGAGATTCCTTACATCGAGATCCTGCAGATACTGATCTAGGCCTGATCCAGTGTTTGTAATCTCTTAGATAACACAGTGACATGGTCCACACTTCAAAGATGTTAGATGCACTGATATCAGCCTGTGCCAGGAAACCACCCCTCGTGCCACCTCTCATGGCTCTCATTGGTGCCCGGACCCTACGTCCCAACAACAACCACCAGAGAAGGTGGAGAGCTACGAGAGCCATGTGCTACAGACCCTACCTCCTGAGCCTTGCCTCCTGTTCTACAGTAGGCCATGGTATCGTGCCTGACGTTTGACGCTATAGGGGCCACAGTAAAATGGGTGTATTGTGAATGTGCTAAGTGTGATGCATGTTGAACTAAACCCTAACCCTAACCTGTGGACTAACGTTTTGGCACATGACAATTTCATGAGTTCTCAATACCATACTTTTTCTAGAGCTGCACATTATAGACAAAAAATAAGAAATAATAATAATTCATAACATATGAGAATTGAAATGTCTCTGCCTGGATGTGCTTCTATGTTTTCTAGTTAGAAGCGTATCACTAGTAATGACATACCAGTATCCAGCATCATAAGTGCAATCTGTTTTTGCATTTTCAGGCCGAAAAATCACACAAACTCTAGAAAACCAAGAAACTTTATATATTCATACAAAATGAATAAATTACAAATCCAAATAAATATCAAAATCAATAAATAAGTGTCATGGTGATGAAGTGTTGTGGTGACAGTAGCCATTACTGCTTCACACAGTTTACGCACAATGGAGGGTGTGCACCTGACGTCATGGTTGATGGGAGTCACTGCAGTAACAACCACTGAGTGAGAGAACGACTTAGTGGCAGCGTTAGCAGTCAGTGTGAAAGCTGCCACAACCCAAAATAACGGTAGCTGTATTTTTACAGACTGACGAAAGCTAATAAAAAAGGAAAAGCAAATCCATCACACAAGGCTGGAGTCAGCTTTCTATTCACCAGTTTCTTGCTCAAATTTTCCCATTCCACCTTAAATGGTACAACAATTGTATACTGACCGTGACAATTTCAGCATAAAGCTGTAGAATAGGAAGCTGACGTCAGCTTCTTATGGATCGCTGCAATTCACTGAAACAAGAATCAGCAGTTGCCATTTTGTGGCAGGTTTGCTGGATTCTGGTGGCATAGGCTGTATACAGTGTAGAAACTCATAAACAATATATTTGGCATCTTTCATTTCCATTATGAAAGAGTTTTGTCATTATGTACAAAGAAACGTCCATGTTAAGCCATGTATTCTTTACACAGTCAGTGTTTGGCAAAGCAAATCCGGTGTTCCTTATAAGAGGACATCCATAGAGCCGGTATGTTGATTGTTGTACTGTTGATTCCAACTGAATTTAATCTCAGCAGATTATTGCTGAGATTAAATTCAGATGGAATCAACAGTACATTCTTGTGATCTTTAATTCTCCTCCACGCCACCAGAGGTCACTCTCATCAGAATTCCAAATGGCGATCACATGTTGTCTTGCAAAGTCTTGTTTGGTTCATCCTCCAAATTCGAGCGCTGGTTTTCTACATTGCTATGACTTCCTGTTTCCTCGTTTTAACTACTGATGTTTGGATGATGTTCTAGTTTGTTCGTCTGTTTTCCGGGACTCATCTGATGGTTTTGACCTGGCCTGTTCATGTTAATGCTTCTAAGTGTCTGTCGATAAAGCTGCACCTGATTCCAACAAGCTGTACAGAGGTTCATTCTTCCACCTAGCTGTTTCCCCTAACAAATGCATCACTGTTGCAGAATGTGTTGCCATTCAGTCCGACTGAGGTAGGCATATGGGAAAATGACATCAGTGCATGCCCTCTATACCAGGAGTGAAGAATAACAGACGTGTGAGGCAAGTCTAAACACAGAATACAATACTTCCTGAACTGCATCTATGCCTATGTATGTCTAAATGACAAATGGTCACTTCACCTAGCAGAGCCGAGAGCCTGCCACAGGTTATCAGTTACTGGTTCTGTGGAAGCTTATTGCATAATTACGATTTGTCCTTCAGGCCTAAGAGTTCAAGTCTGTCCAACATGCAGAATACGCACCCGGCACCCGGTTCACATTCATCATCAAAAGAATAACTGCACCTAGATGGAATGAACTGATAGGAATGAAACTTGGTAGGTAGGTTTAACATTGTGAGGCATCCAAATGATTCAAGTTTCACGCTCAGCCGTGCATGTGATGTAAGCAAATACGGGCCTTATCTCTGTACCTGACTGACCCAACAGCCACGATTGCGGACATTCAGCGAGCAGTGATGCCCTCCATGAGTCATTCTGTTTGTGCCAGCACCACTGGCTGACGGCTGCATGACCCAGGACTACATGTATGCAAACCGTTACTCCCACTGCCCTTAGCACCACGTCAGCATAGCCAAAGACTGCAGTGGTGTCGTGCCACGACTGTCACGAAGTGACTCAAAATGGGAGCAGGTCATCTTCAGAGATGAGTCACGCTTTTGTCTTGGTGGAGATGACCAATCAATCAATGTGTGGTGGCACTGTGGTTAGCAGTAGAGGAACAGTTTGTTGTCACGTGTCACACATCCAGAAGGCCTGGTCTCACACCACCTCCAGCCCTACCACGAAATCTGCAGGAACTGTGTGAGGATGTTTAAGCTGTGTGGGATGGTGGTGGTTGGTGTAGCTCAGTGGGTAACACCACTACTCAGGGTGCCACCTCTACATGTGGGAGACTGGGGTTCAAATCCCGGTCTGGGTGGCTATGCTGTGCTACACCAATAAGAGTCCTTGGGCAAGACTCCTAACACTACATTGGCCCACCTGTAATCATTAACCTTGTAAGTCGCTCTGGATAAGAGTGTCAGCGAAATACCATAAATGTAAATGGGATGGATTATCACAGATTATCATGCAGAGACAATTGGCATGTTGCATTAGCTTGACGCCATACTGAAAGACTTTGCTTCTGTATGTGTAGCTCAAAAAATATTGCTCATGTCAGTCTAAATTTGTGATCCTTTATTGTTCCTGCCTTCCAAATTGCACTGCAAGCCGACTCTTCCTTCTGGCTGCATCTGTTCTTTTGATGATGAGCGTATAATTGCGAATGAACAACTATAAAAAATAACTGCTGTAATTCATTATGTAATAATTGCCTAGATTAGAATGGAACTGGATTTAATAAAGCTGATACTGATCATCCATCGCCTCAAACGATTTTTTAGGTCAGACCGTGCGTCCCCAGTCAGAAAAGAAGAAGTGTTCTGGAATAATTGCATTGTCCCCAGGAGTCTTTTTCTGAAACCTCATGTTCATTTTCCACTCCGAGACGCCGAGAGATCTCCTTACGGCAAACCGGCTCAGCCTAGCGCCGGGTTGTGCCCGAACAGACAGAACAAGGCCTGAATTAATATGAGAAATTCTCGAGACATTCATCAGAACCCTCCGGATGCGTGCGCAGGGAGACGTGCGCACACACAGAGGTATTCAGATGCTCTGTCTTTGTTAATGTCTTTGATGGATTAATCACCTAACAGGCGATCAATTACAGGATAATGGGTGAGCGGAGGTCTGTTAGACATTAATCCCCCCTCCCTGGCAGCTCTTGGCGGTTTTAAAGTAGGTGAAACTCAACACTGCTCAGTCACACACACATACACAGAGGTGCACACGCTCACACACAATGCCACACGGTGGTGCATCGCTCCCACGGGGCCTGACCTCTCACCCTCAGCCATCAGCAATTCCCACAAATAACCACACTGTAATAATACTCCGACAGCACCGCGGACACACACATACACACACAGACTCTGGAGGGGGGGTACTCTAATTAATCAGACAGGAATAGGATCAGAGCAATAGGAGCTGGGGAGGTTATTATTACTGCTGCTGCTGTAAAACAATCAAACCATCCTAAATACCATACCATACATACCATACAGTCATAACAGTTATTGGAGGAAAAAAGTTAGTACTCTTTGTAAAATGGAGGAAAGATAAAAGAACAAAGAGAGATAGAGAAAAGGAAAGAGAGAGAGAGCGTGAGGGAGAGAAGTGAAATAAGTAACATAAAGACAAGAGCCCAGACAAGTAAAAGTGTGTGTGTGTGTGTGTGTGTGTGTGTGTGTGTGTGAGAGAGAGAGAGAGAGAGAGAATTACTGAAATGAACCAACACAAAAAGCAAAAAAGAGAGATAGACAATAAAAAGGAAGAGGGAGAGAGAGTGAGAGAGAAGTGAAATAACATAAAGAAGAGAGCCCAGACAAAAAGAAAAATGTGTGTGACAGAGAGTGACAGAGAGAAAGCGAATGTATAAAACAGTGTGCATGAAGAGAGAGAGTAAGAGAGAAAAGAAAGAGAAAGATAATTACTAAAGTTAGCATATAAGAAAAAAGAGACAGACAATAAAAAAGGAAAAGAGAAAGAGAAAAAGATTAAGACAGATAGTGAAAGAGAGAATAAAAGAGGGTGTAGAGAGAATGAGTGAAAGATGAAAAAGAAAAGAGAAATAAAGGAAAGCTCAAAGAGAAAAGAAAAAGAATGAATGAGGGAGAGAGAGACAGGAAGAAGGAGAGAAAAAAGAAGAAAGAGACAGAAAGTGGGAGACGGAGAGAAACAATAGGTGAAAAAGATTGAACAGGTAAAAGAGTCTGATAGAAACAGAAAAGGGTTGAAAGAGTGAGGGGGAAGAGAAAAAGTGAAGAGAGAAACAGATAGAGACAAATGAGTGAAGGAGAATTCATAAAAATAATACAGAAAGAGAGGATGAGTGAAAGAGTGTGTAGGGAGAGAAAGAACAAGTAAACGAGAGAGAATGGGAGGCTGAATGAGTAAGAGAGAGAAAAAGTGAAAGTGTATAAGAAAGAAAGAGAGACAGAGAATTAATGGAAGTGTGTAGGGAGAGAGTGAGAGAGAGTAAGAGAGAGAATGAAAGTATGTAGGGAGAGAGAAAGTAAGAGAGAGAATTAATGAAAGTATGTAGGGAGAGAGAAAGAGAGAGAATGAAAGTATGTAGGGAAAAAGAGAGAAAGTAAGAGACAGGAAGAAAGAATAAAAGAAAGTGTGTGGGGAGAGAGAGTAAGAGAATAAGAAAGAGAATGAGTGTATAAGAGAGAGAGCGAGAAAGAGAGAGAGAGAGTGGGGGAAATGAGAGAGAGAGATGTAGATGGTTAGAGAGAGAGAGAGAGAGAGAGAGAGAGAAAAAGTGAGAGAGAGAGAGAGAGGGAGAGAGTGGGGGAAATGAGAGAGAGAGATGTAGATGGTGAGAGAGAGAGAGAGAGAGAGAGAGAGAGAGAGAGTGGGGGAAATGAGAGAGAGAGATGTAGATGGTGAAAGAGAGAGAGAGTGAGAGAGAGAGAGAGAGAGAGAGAGAGAGAGAGAGTGGGGGAATGAGAGAGAGAGATGTAGTTGGTGAAAGAGAGAGAGAGTGAGAGAGAGAGAGAGAGAGAGAGAGTGGGGGAATGAGAGAAAGAGATGTAGATGGTGAGAGAGAGAGAGAGAGAGAGAGAGAGAGTGGGGGAATGAGAGAAAGAGATGTAGATGGTGAGAGAGAGAGAGAGAGAGAGGGAGAGAGTGGGGGAAATGAGAGAGAGAGATGTAGATGGTAAAAAAGAGAGAGAGAATTCCGGAGAAGCGAGACGCTGTGAGGATGTGAGAGCGATAAGGGGAAAGAGAGGATGTGAAGACATGAGATAAAAAGGTTTTTAAACAAAGTTTTTGGCAGTGAAAGAAGGAGGAATGCGCCGGAAACACAAAGGCCTGAAATTACTCCACTTTAGACAGCCGCTCTTGTGCAAGTCGCCAAACATAATTAGCTCTCTCTGTTTCTCTCTCGCTCCCTCTCGCTCTTTCTCCCTCCTGCTTCCTGCTGTTACAGTGATTAGTAAATCACCATCGTGAGCTCTCCACTCATTGTAAACTCACTCTAATTACACCGCATTGTTCTCGAGTGCTGGCAGCAGACCTCTCCGGCAGACTGCAGCGTAACTTTGCCCCCATTTTCAACCTGTTTATACTTATTTGCCAACTCACAAATTATTATAGATGAGCTGTGATCAAACGGCTGCGCGGCTTGGTTCACCCGAGTCCACCGCCATCAAAACACACTCAAAGCGCTCGGGCTGCGGCCTAAATCACATTCTATTACCCTATACCGTGCTGTAATTCTGAATGTGCTACTAATTACGCTGCACTGTTTAGTGTGCTGGTTAAGTCTTACACTGGGGTGACCAAACCGAAATGATGCACTGCGGAAAGATTAATATCTTTAATATCTTAATTAATAAAGAAATATTTGGAGCCATAGATATTCCCAATTGATAAAGGTATGGAGGTCTTGGATGTTACTGCACCAAACTGAACCAATCAAACCAATTGGAGTCCATTTTAATTGACCAGGAAAATCTACAGTGGGTGGAATGGCTGGAAACAGGACTAGCACTCACTGAGCCTAAGTACAAGTTAAAGGGAATTCCTCTAGATCTCTATTTCATTTCTACATTTTTATACACAATTTTACATAATGAAATTTCTACTGAATATGGCACCGTTTCTTATGAACCCTGTATTCATTATGCACTATAAATGCATTTATGAGGCATTATACAGCATGCATAACACTGTATGACACATGGTAATTAGCTTGTTAGAAGTCTAGTAGTTATTAATAACATGCATAATACTTATAAATGCAAAAGGATGCACCGCTAAGCATTGTCCTCTAACTAATCCAGCAGTTTTCAAGATATTGACACCGGTCCAATTCCAAAATGTTTGATCCGATCTGATGGTGTGCTGATATACATTATCCGATGTAAGTTTCTGGAAAAATTCCCAATTTTTTTCCATTAACAACAAATGGGCTGGAAATGTATGTGCCCCTCTATTACTTCTGCTCGATGGACAGACATTGTTTCGCATACACTACCTCAGGGCAGACCCCCGAGGATGAACACAATGTTGGCCTGACCCACACTCTGTGGTTTGCCTTTTTTCCCTCTTTCAATTCAAACCCTGTTGTTTCCTTTAACCTACTTTAACACCAAACTGTATGTACTGGAATTGTACTGTAGAGCATTGGGCAGATCCCCAAACTCTAATCCACAGCCACACTGACCCACACTCTATGTGTCTATTCATCCCTTGTTCCTCCCATAGACTCCCATTCATTTTTAGCCCATATTGGCAACCAGCTTGCAAGAAGCTTAAGTGGCATGATCACTTGGTATTTTCTTCAGGAAGTGCACTTTTCTAGTTCACCAGATAATCCAACACTTTGTAGAGCCAGGCCATTTCAGGCTTTAAGTGAAGTGACTAAACATTATTTGAAGGTTTAACTAATTTCATATCAGTACATTTTACCTCAGAGAGCATGGTAAGTGATTACAGGTGATCTTTCTGAGCTCTAGGTGAAGTGAGACTGTCTAACTGGTAAAACGGAACATACAATGTGATATGTTGTTCTGTTGAGCTATGCAAGACATGAAGTCATAGCTGATCTAGTACAACAGTCATGCTTACAATGCTACGATGAATAGATATTATAGGTCATTAGGAAACCTGACACTATAAAATGATGTTCTTGTGCTTTGACTGTAATTATAACTAGAAAAGTGAATTTCCTGAAGGAAACGCGGGATGGTTGCGCAGGGTGCTAAGTAAGGAATGAGGGATGAGTAAACGAGTATGGTATGACTGTGGATTAGTGTCTGGGGGCCTGCCCTTAGTGAGTATATGAACTTTAGTGGCTCTCGGTTGAACAAAAGCATTACTGCTTGGTATGGGTCAAAAATGACTGGGACTCTCTGGGAGGAACGAGGGATGAATAAACGACAGACAGACGAATGCGGGTCAGTATGGCTGTGGGTTAGTGCTTGGGGACCTCCCCTTAGTGAACGTGTGAAGTCTGGTGGCTCTCGGGGGGAGGAAACAGCCCCGCTTAGGTGGGTCAAAAAATGACTGGAACTCTATGGAAGGAACAAGGGATGAATCAACGACAGATAGAGGACTGCGGGTCAGTATGGCTGTGGATTAGTGTTTGGGGACCTGCCCTTAGTGTGTATGAAGTTTCACGCCTCTAGGCCGAACAAAACAGCTGGCTTTAGAGGGGTCCAAAAATGACTGGGACTCTATGGGAGGAACGAGGGATGCGAAAAAAAAAGGAGAAGCGAAGAAGTGCGGGTCAATCAAACACTGAATGCCTGCTCAGAGCTGTGTCCTGAGCCATTGTATCCGATTTGGTGTCTCTTGGTCGAGGGGAAGTAGGTTAGATAGGCACGTGTTTTTCGATCCTATTCATTCTCTATGGGATAAAATTCCGGAAAAATTCCTTTCTACTCGGAATCCGTGCATCCGATTAATTCAGGATTCATATAATTATCGTTCACTAATTTCTACCTAATTCCACTTTAGTTTAGTTGTTAGTCTAATCTCAGATGTGTCAGTCTAGACAAGAATATCAGTTCCAAATGATTTGCATTGCTGGTGAAGGGAACCACAGGTCATCCTGGACAGCAAATAAAATGACTTCATTTGGACTGCAGATATCACGGTCCCTGGTTCCCATCACCACTGTGAGGAAAATCAGAATCGATAAGATTCCCTGCGATGCACCCTTTCACATAACACCTGCCTGAATGACTTACATTTCAGCAACTGAATTACGTAGGTATGCAGTCGGGGAAGTGTCCTTTCAAGAGCAGCCTTTTCAGTACTTTAGACTGTACATATCTCATGCCCCGACGTTAAAGCCCTGCCCAGCTTCGACAGATAGAAGCCAGATGCCCACTTCACCAGTAAAAAAAGCCCTGGGTACCATTTTCAGTTCATCGTGTGAGGCCCCATCCAATAATTATTCCCTAAAACTGTAGCTATAGACTATTAATGTGAGCTCTGAAACCGCAGAACTAAACTTCACTTAAATGCCCTGAAAATAGCAGCTGCTTTATGGCCTTAAACTCTGCCATTAGTGCTGCTGTACTTGTAGCCTTCTGCTGAGACCTAATTTCCAGAGGCTTTAAAAGACATTAGTGCAGCGCAGCCGATCTCCGTCATAAAGCACAGGTATTTCTGTAAATCAGAAGTCGTGTCACAGAGGTAACCTCCACCTACGTGTCTGGAGAGACAACTGATCATTAACGAACTGAAAGGAAGCTGCAACAGCCAACTCAAGGTAAACAGATGAGAGGCTGGCATGCATTGATGCAGTCGGCCATATTTAGATTTTATTGCTTATTATCAGAACTAGCTGCATAAAGCCCATGTGCTCAGTAGAAGGTATATGTTCAATAGAAATGTCCTAACAGTCAAGTGGCACTATGGGCTTTTTCACATTAGAGTGTTTTTCCCAGACCCGGCAATTTGATATGAGTTTGATGTGAAAGCTGCTTCTGAGCTCCAGTCCTTCTGAAATCAGTGGTCTGGGGTTCACTTCCACCCAACTCTGGTGCAATCTGCTGGGCTTGTGGAGGATGTCTGCTCCCAGGGCAGCATGTGGGGCAGCTGTTCTTCACCACCTAAGTGTTCATACCCAAGGAAAGTAATGAAAAGCAGCCAATGGCTGAAGCTAGGGTCTGCTCTGATGCGTGCAGAAACGTGTGGTATGGTATTGTGCACTCACCCTCAGTTTGAATGGAATTCTTATGAACCCAGATTACTTGGGTGTGCACTCAGACATCCTGGATAACCATGAACACCCTTTTGCCTTTTTTGGGTGAGGCTCTGTTTCATGGCCACGCCCCCAAAATAGGATTTGCCCATGCCCCTGAGACAAATACGGCTCTGCCCAAGGCATCAACAAACAAGGCAATTTAGATACTGTGGTTGTCATTAGCATATATCTTTAGATTTGTGGATATAGTGACTCACCTGAACGCATCAGTTTCAGACAATACTTCAGCTAGACACAAAACTGATTCATAAAGCTGAACTGGACTGCATGGCACATAAGCTGCATCTCAGTTGTGTACTACACATTAATCCTACACAGTATATACTGTGTGCTAATCCTAATAGAACAAGCTTAGCAAACTAGTACACCAAATATTAGCATACTAGCATTGGTAGTATTATTGGTATAGCATACGGTGCATGCCCAGGTAGGTCATCAAACCCCAGTCTACAACACTGGAGGTAGGGTTACACACTACACTATACCCACCAGCTACAGGTGGTTTTACAGGCTGTTGTGACAGATTTGGATTAAAGTCCCACCACCAACGCAACCACCGCTGCATCACCGTCCACGGATTTGTTGGTATTTTCCAGACATAGGAAGCTCCTCCCTTTGTGTCATTTTAGCATACTCCAAAATCGACTGATTCAAAGTGTATATTGTAGATTTTTGAGTGTACTCAACTCTGACATTCATATCTGTACTACAAACTACATACTACATACTACATACCGAAAACCTAGTTAATATTAGTATTAGGTGCGCAGTTGGGATGCAGCTATAGTCTACAGCAGGGCTGCATGATACTGGAAAAAAAACTGACATTACTCCTTTATTTCTGCTTTGATTAGCTCTGTCTACACTTCTCTGTGTATCCAAGAACCCTTAAATTAAAGTAGATTATCTCAGAAACACTTTTCTGACTGATATGGACGATATTTACTAAGCTACACATACAGTGTCTCTCAGGATAGCACCATGCCATCATGTTTGCTAACGCAGCATGCAAGACGTCTCAGTATGGAGTTATAGGATTGTCCTACGATAATCCATCTCATGCATCTTGAATATTCCAACCTCAGATTTTGTGGTAGGAGTGGAGGTCAAGTGACACTAGGACGTGTGACAGCTTATCTTGGCGCTGACCATGGTGCCTCCACACACAGGCTCAACTGTCGTCTCTACCAAGACAAAAGCAGGACTGAAGATGACCCGCTGCCATTCTGAGTCACTCAATGGCAGCCTGGCACGACGCCACCTCACTCTATGGTGACGTTGACATGGTGTCGTCATGACGGTCTGCGTGAATGTAGTCCCGCGTCGTGCAGCTGTCTGTCAATGGTGCTGGCTTTAACAGGATGACCTCACTGCTTGCTGAATTTCCGCAATCGTGGGTGTTGGGTCAGTCAGGTACAGAAATAAACCCCATGCTTTCTGATGTCACGTGGCCGAGCATGTCTCGCAATGTCATGCCTACCCACCAAGTTTCATTCCTGTGATTGATTCTTTCTGGGTGCAGCTATTTTTTTGATGATGAGTTTATTTTCCCATCCCTATTCCGACAGGCCCCGCCCCCTCACTCTGGCATAGACGAGTAGTTATGAACTTTAGCGCAGGTGGGCGGGGTTTGTCTGAAAACAGGTGCGCAAAAAACCTCACCAACGCCGGCGGCGAACTGGCAGCCAGAAGCGCGCGAGACGTGAGGCGCGAGCGCACCGTCCTGCATCAGCAGCAGCAGGAAGCCTCCCCGCTTCATTTCCCTAAACACTTCACCTCCGACAGCGTGCCAGCCGCTTTGAACACAAGTCTTAAAGTTTCACTAACGAGCCTTTAACACAGCAGCCTCAAACAGCCTCCACTAACCCTGTTTCAGCAGGTCTATATCTCACTAAAGCAGCTCATCCACAGCACAAGTCCAGCACAAACCCAAAAGCCATGGTCCTGGTCCCTTCTTCCCAAACTGTGCCAGAAATGGGCAAGAAACCCGAATAAATAAAAAGGATGATAAAATATTATTAATAATGAAGTTGAATGCAGATGTTTAGCACATTACCTGTTGGCTTTTATTCCTGCGTAAAGCCCGCTCTCATTGCCCCTCCATTATGAGCCATATAGGAACCGGACGGATCCTCCTCCCCGTTTAAATGCTCCGGCGCTCCGCACAAATCCCTCTCTGGCCCCAGCAAGGCGCTCTGTCTCTGCGCTTCAGCCCTCCGGAAAATTAAAGCTCTGCGGTTTAATAGCGGCGTTTCCGCGCGCTCATATAAAACATCCGGGGAAAAAAGTGCGAGCCGGGCTGCGCTGGGGTGCGCTGGGCTAGACTGGACTGGGCTGGGCGGCGCGCGCGAGACAGACCTCGGACGCGCGCCTACGGAAAGTTGCGTCTCTCTTGCTCGCTCGCGCTACGGTGTCGCCGTCGCTGCCGAAGGGTGTCAAACTTCAGTGCCTCGGCGCTTTCATCTGTTTATTGTTTTTTTTTTTTTTCTTCGGATAAATTTGAAATCAAACGAGCTCGCGCGCCTTCTTCAGACTTCCGTGTTTTTTTCCCGCGCGCTGTCGACCTCCTGGCCCGAGCCTAAGGAGCTGATGAGACGCAGCCGCTCCGAGGGCTTTCTGCTCTGACACGGCGAAGCGGCAGAGGGGCAGCACAGGGCTCGAGCCGCACCGCCTCGCGCGCGCACCCGCACGCCTGCACGAGCTCTCTCTCCCGGCCGGGCGGGCACCCGCGCGGCGCTCTGGCGCCACCTGGTGGCCAAGTTTCATTCAGGTGCGGTGCGGCTTTAGCACTGCATTTCTGATTCAGCGTGAAGCTAAAGGCTGAAGTTGGAAATGGAAACGCGTGAGCGGTAGCGGAGTAGGTGCATAAACGAATCCACAGCTCGCGTTTATTGCAGCTTCCGTTTCCTGCAGGGTCGTTTTTCAGCACCTCCCAAATTTAGGATGAGTTGCTTTTCCTGTTTCCCTAATCCAAGAACACATTCACTGATGCTGAAGCCTGGGGTGGCCCTTTACCATATGAATGCACGTTGTGGGTCTACATGTACACACTGTAGTCCATCTGATTCAATGACACTGATGATGCGGTGGTGTGTTAGTGTGTGTTGTGCTGGTGTGAGTGGATCAGAGACAGCAGTCCTGCTGGACACCTCAGTGTCACCCCTGGACTGTGAACCATCCACCAACCAAAACTATCCAGCCAGCAGTGTCCTGTGGGCAGCATCATGTGATCACTGAAGAAGGACCAACACAAACTCTGCAGCAGCAGATGAGCTATCATCTCTGACTGTAAATCTACAAGGTGGACCAGGAGGGGAGGAGTGTCTATTAGAGTGGACAGTGAGTGGACACTGTGTTTAAAGACTCCAGTAAGTGTGAAGTAAGAGTAGAGAAGAAAGGGAACGGTGTTTGTCTTGTGTTATTGGCTCTGTGCCTTGCTGTTCACTTGCTCTCAGTGTTGTATCCGGGGTAGTGAAGTTTGATGATCTGTCTTTTAGGTGTGACTGAGAACTAGCTCTGCACATTCTCTATATAACTCAGCTCTGCAGAGACTGTTGACTCCCACTACGCACTAATGTCCTCTGAGTGCTCTTCACAGTAAAGCAGGTTAACTGGCTGAAGGTATGGAGGGTGGATGAGTGCTCTGCTCCTGTACTTACTGAGGCATCTCGCTGTGCACAGTACAGACGTGTTGACTTTAGCCTGTGTTTGTGTGTACGGGGGAGGGTGGGAGCGAGAGAGAGAGAGAGAGAGAGAGAGAGAGAGAGAGAGAGAGAGATGTAAGGGGATGGAGTATCAGGGTTCTAGAAGACTTTGCTAAAAGCCTCTCAGAAGGCATTTATCGCTGCTGATCCGTTCGGCAAGTTTATTACACCTGATGGTAAGTAATGTCCTCCATTACACTTCAAAGAGATCCCCCTTTCTCTCTCTCTCTCTCTCTCCCTTTCTTACCTTTTCTCTTTCTTGGTTTCTCTCTCTCTCTCTCTCTCTCTCTCTCTCTCTCTCTCCCTCCCTTTCTTACCTTTTCTCTTTCTTGGTTTTTCTCTCTCTCTCTCTCTCTCTCTCTCTCTCTCTCCCTCTATCTCCCTCCCTTTCTTACCTTTTCTCTTTCTTGGTTTCTCTCTCTCTCTCTCTCTCTCTCTCTCTCTCTCCCCTCCTTACCTTTTCTCTTTCTTGGTTTCTCTCTCTCTCTCTCTCGCTCTCTCTCATTCTCTCTATATTTCCCTACATCTCTTTCTCTTTCACTCCTCACTCTGTCTTTTTCTCTCTCATTCTCAGTTTCTCTCTCTCCCTCTCCTTCTCTCGTTCTCTTTATATGTCTTTCTCTTCCCTCCTCTCTCTGTCTCATTGTCTCTGTCTCTCTCATTTTCTCTATATCTCACTTTCAATCTTCTCCTCTCCCCTCTTTCTGTTTCTGTTTTACCCTCTTTCTCTTGTCTTCTCTGTCTCTTGCTTTCCCTCACACACTCTCTCTCTATTTCTCACGCTTTTTTCCCTTCTCTCTTTCTCTCTCATTCACTCTGTATCTCCCTTTCTCTCTTCTCCTCTCTTCTGTTTCTTCTATCTCTACCCCATCATCCCCAATTTACACTTCAATAACTCTTTCTTTCTCTTTTCCTCACTTTCTCTTTTTCCCTCTCCTTGATGGTCTTTCTGATGGGGTTTCAAGCCGGTTGTTAATCATATTGAAAGTTCTGCTGCCAGTTGGATCGTTTAAGGACAGGTAGACAATGAAAGGAACCGCAAACACAACGACGGCTAAAGCTCCTGGCAAGCGAGCATCAAAACAACCAGCACCGGTGCCCACCCAGCAGCAATCCACATTCAGCGGCGAATAAAAGAAGTGATATTAATAGAAGTTAACACTGGTGCTGCTTTCCAACACTGGAAATACCCTTGGAGAGTAATGTGTTGAAGTTTGATGCTGATGCTTTATGCAACGTCTAGACTGATAAGAACCGAGGTGGGAGGAGGGACTGTCCATTTTCTGGTAATACATTGCCCCCTATTGTCACCTCTACAACTAACCTGTTTATAATGCATTTGCCTGGCTGCACTTTGCTTAACCAGCCCTCTAAATAACATCATGCTCAGGCTGTGAACCAAATATTCTACACCCCTAAAGTAAGACGTACAGTATATGCTCAGACAACAGATGCATCGTCACTTTGTGTGTTTAAGGTGGTAGTAACTTTAAGCTCCTGCAGATGGCGTTGCATGAGGATGAAGTGGCTATAAATATATGCGGGTGTGAGTGAAGAGATTTATAGATTGAGAAAAGAGGTGCTACAGTGCAGTGAATGTCTTGTTCGACGTGTGGAAAATGGGTCTAAAGCAGATGCCAATGACTGATAAAAAGAAGTGACTGCATTTGGGCGTGCCAAAGCCTGAAGGAAGTAGCTGAATCTGCAGGTGTTTGGAAGCATATGGTCATACAGGTCTACCAGCGGTGGCTAAAATCCCAGTCTACAGGACATTCTCCTTAGTATTGTGCCAGGGAAGGCATCCACCAAATCTGGCCCAATTGTTTTCAGCAAGTGTGTCTGAACGTTGACGTGGCCTCCATCCAGAAACTTGTCCAGTCCATGCCAAATCCAATCACACACTTTAGGTAGATTGCAGTCACAGGTGACTACATTTTTGTCCAGAGATATAAATATAGTATATAAGCAAACATGTTCATCTAGTATACAAGCAACCATTTATATATAGGTGTAGTTAGGCCTTTATGTGATGGTTGGAGCAATGGAATATATCCTATTACACTCTTTTATTCTCTCCTGGCATGCAATCCAGTAATTTTGCCCAGCATCACACCAGTACCAACACCAAGCATCACACTGGCGCACCTTTTTCAAACCTCACATGATTTCCATCTGGTATCACATGACGAATAACCAAGTCTGTTGTACCTGAAAAAGGATATACACATTACTCGGTTATCTCTTATCAGCTGGGGGATCGTTGTCTATGCCTGTATGTATTCAGATGAGGCCTGTGAGTTGAAACAATGTATTGAAATTGAGTTTAGTCTGTTGCTATTAGGACAGGAGACATGTTCTGTTGACTCATGGCTCTATCTATTTGCACATTGAGCATGTCTTTCCCCTTCTGTTACTCACCATCTCTTTGTTGTCTTTCTTACTTATTCACCTCCAGAAATGTAGTGGATTTCGGTAGAAATGCTTTATTCTGAAAGTAAGTCATTTGATTCAGGAGAAATCCTTTCCATAATTAAAAGTAGTTCAGGTAAAAAGGGTGCTTTAAGAGCAGGTGAGTGCGGGATCCCTCCGCTCACTGATCTGGGATCAGGTTGGCAATGTGTCCTGTATGGATTAATGGTCATACTGGAGTTGGCTAAGCTGCGGTTGTAACAGTGCTTATAGCAAGTTGTGTTCAGGATAAAGTTTTCTAGGCTGGGACCGAGAGACTCAGATTTATAGGAGTGTCATACAATGAGGCCCTTTAGAGGACTTATGGAGTGTCAGCTATTGTTTAGAGGGTATAAATCTTCACAGTGTCCATTGTGTGTGTGTGTGTGTGTGTGTGTGTGTGTGTGTGTGTGTGTGTGTGCGTGTGTGTGTGTGTGTGTGTGTGTGCGTGTGTGTGTGTGTGCGTGTGTACGTGTGTGTGTGTGTGTGTGTGTGTGTGTGTGTGCGTGTGTGTGTGTGTGTGTGTGTGCGTGTGCATGTGCGTACGAGTGAGTGAGAGAGATATCTCTATATCAGGCATCTGACTCACCCTACCCATGGGTAGCGTATATATATGGAATGCCCTAAAACAGCCTTATAGCTGGGCTCATGTTGCTATTATCTTATACCAAGCCACAGAGTACCAGACTGTCTTGTGTGATGATGTATTCATGGATGGTTTCGCTCGTTTGGGGAAACCAGTGACCACTCTTGTGCTGGCTGTCATGAACATGACTCGGTAAATAAGCCTAAACCAGTTTTAAAGCCACATTCCATTTATATTATCCGCATCTCACCATGAACATGAACTTTACCTGAACGTTTAGGGGAATGGTTTGCGCAAGCGTAGCAACACCGACAAAGACATGTACAAGCATTGTGCTGGGAGAATGTAAACCGACTTGGAAAATTACATATTAATATGATCATAATAGTTCTTAGATGATTATGATGTCAGATGAACTAGGCCACTGCTGGCTACCTGTGTGTAAAATGTGCTGAGCTGCTAGTGAGCAACAACTGGCAGCTTCAAAAAAAAGTGATTGCAAATAATTATTATTTATTAAATTAAGCAATAAAATTCCAATTTGAACGTTTAAATAATGCGTAAATGTTCTTTTAAAAGTTTTGGTTTCTTTTTAAGTGTAGTTAAAGGATTTTGAAATGAGAAATAATAAAACATAAACTTCTATTCAAAAGATGCTGCCCCATGTGTGCATGTCACAGCTGAAGCCCAAGAGTTTTAGTGGGCAGGTGAAGCCTTCTGCATTTTAGAGCAGAGACTAAGACTGCACCCCAGCTAGCACCCCTGCTAGCAGTTAGCTAGCGGTTAACATTACCAGAACTTTGACTCACTTTACCTACAGGGGTTGGACAATGAAATTGAAACACCTGTCTCATGGCTAAATTGGACCAGCCTGGTGGCCAATCTTCATTAATTGCACATTGCACCAGTAAGAGCAGAGTGTGAAGGTTCAGTTAGCAGGTAAGAGCACAGTTCTGCTCAAAATACTGCAATGCACACAACGTTATGGGAGACATACCAGAGTTCAAAAGAGGACAAATTGTTGGTGCACATCTTGCTGGCGCATCTGTGACCAAGACCAAAATGTAAATTTTTTGATGGTCGTGTACTGGCTAACATTTTTTAAAATTAATTTCAGCCATGTATCGGCTAACATAAGTAATCTATAGTGTCATTCTAGGCAAAAAGTTTTTAGTATAAAGACCAAGAAAAAAAAGTCCTAAACTCTGATGTTAAACCAATTTAGATAGAATTAACCATAGAGTACATTTTGGAATGATGCCTGCTTGCTTCAAATGCCAGCCAGATATTAAACCATCACAAATAGATTCACACCGCATGCCATACTGTTATGGATGCTGTTACATCTCTGTCTGTCCCTGTTCGTGTCTCACAACACCCCCTCTGGTTACTTTGTCTTAGCACAGCTCTTCCTGCTTCCCCTAGCTCCACCCACTCCCACACCTGAGACTGATCTGCTACCCATTAGGATATGTATTTAGACCCCTTTGTTTGCCCTGTCTGTTTGTGAAGTCTCTGTGTTTCTCACCCTGTGATAGTTCTGTGCTATTGTTTTTCCTCATGACCTTGTTGTTTTCCCAGTGTAAATCTTGACCTTGTTCTTGTTTTCATTGTTTGTAGTGTTCGTCTTCAGTTACAGCATTTAGCTGACGCTCTTATCCAGAGCAACTTACAAGGTTTATCACATTACAGGTAGGCCAATGTAGTGTTAGGAGTCTTGCCCAAGGACTCTTATTGGTGTAGCACAGCATAGTCACCCAGACTGGGATTTGAACCCCAGTCTCCCACATGTGGTGATTGTTTGCCTAGTGGGTAGTGGTGTTATCTGCTGAGCTACACCAACCAGTTCTTTACCCTTGTTTTGTTTCTGGTTTCTCTTTTGGACATGTCTTTACTCATACCCTCCTGTGTGTTGACCCCTGTTACCCGGACTCATTCCATTAAATCCACTATGCACTTGCATCCCACCTCAACCCAATCGTTACAGATGCCATATTGAACTGACACGTTCAAAAATACACGACACAAATTTGGGAATTCTATTAGCCTCAGACCACATACACCCTCTGTCCCAAAACCCCTTCTTGCATTTTAATGTAAGAAAAGAGTTCACGTGATTCTGAGCAGGTACCGTTGAGATAATAGAGTTGGGAGTCGATGAAATATGAACTTTTACAACAGCATCCTCTAAACACTTGAGTGACTCATTCTGAATAACCTGACTCGTAGAACTGTTGTGTATGTGCATGATGAGCAGCATGCTGCATGGTGCAGTGCATTCATTTGAATGAAAGTAAGAGAGCCAGTGAAAAAGAGAGGAAGTGAGTAAAAGAGGGGGCGTGAGAGTGTCTGTGTGTATGTAGTGAGAAAAACAAGTGGCTGTTATTTACAGATTATCATCATGCTGCCTTCATGCCCGATGGCACTGCAGAAGAGGGCCTGTTCATAACTCATGTCTGAGCATGTGTCTCTCATAGATACTACTGTACTTGACTGCCTGTTATGAATTGGAAACCGTTTAAGACTGCACTAAGTTGCACTAACACACATGAAGAGGCCAAAACGGTCTAACCCTACTGGGGGTCGGTGGGAAGGGGGATAGCAAGTGATAGAGAGTAAATGAGAGAGAGAAAAAGAGAGAGAGAAGGATATATAGTGTCATTAATGCTCTTACCATAAGCTCTGACTGCTAATGGTGCCCCCTTATGCTGATTTGGATCTGGTCCCAGCTACCTTAAGGTACTGAATGACCAGGTTTTCCCTATTAGGTCCCTGCTAGAGTCGGCTTCCAGTGCAACCATGCCAAGATCTATCAGGCTCAAAATGTGAAAGAGCAGTTCAGCGAGCGTTAGGGCATCATTTTCACACATGAACTGCCCTTAACCTCAATGAAGGTTTGTGGGATGCAGGAGAAGAGTGGCTCAGTAGTACAAGGCCTCAGCCAGCAATGAATGTAATTGCATTGCATAAGGTTGTCAAAACAGAGAGATAGAGAAAGAGAGGGAGAGACAGAGAGACAAAAAATAACATAGCTCACCTCAGCTAAACCAGCTAATGTTCCTCTTGAGGCAACACACAGTTGTGAATGATGTCCCTCCCTGGAGCTCATATGTGCTGTGTGTATGTGTGTGTGTGTGCATGTGTGTGTGTGTGTGTGTGTGTGTGTGTGTGTGTGTGTGTGTGTGTGTGTGTGTTTTACCTGTACATAAAGCCCCTCTAAACCTCACCTGCCCTATACTACCCTCCATTACAGCACAGACGTCACCTCAGGTGGAGTGTTTGCATAACAGTGTCTGAGTGGTGAAGCTACAGCACCACTTCTATGACCTCCGTTTGCGTTTTGTGTGTATGTGTGTGTGTGTGTGTGTGTGTGTGTGTGTGTGTGAGAGAGAGAGAGAGAGAGAGAGAGAGAGAGAGAGAGAGAGAGCAGTAAAGCAGCAGCTGGTGTGGCAGATGTGTCCCTGGGAGGCGGAACAACCAAAAGAGTTTGTGTGTGCATGTGTGTAACAGGCACACCCTGACATCCCTCATCTGTCAACGCCTTGTCAAGGTGGTGTGGCCCCTCCCAGGCTAATCCATCACTCTCTCTCTCTCTCTCTGTTGCACACACATACATACACCCTGAATGGTCTTCTGTCATTGCCCTGTTACAAACATTGCAGATATTAGACTCAGCACCTTCAGCAGAGTGTAGGTAGACATCAGACTTGGGTAGAGATAACAGCTGGAACAGGGTACAGGTAGACATCAGATTTTTGTAGAGACAGCAGCTGCAGCATGTAGATGTTAGACTCGGGTAGAGACACAAGCTGTAGCAGGATGTGGGTAGACATTAGACTCGGGAAGAGACAGCAGCTGTGGTTGGATGTGGGTAGACCTTAGACTCTGGTAGAGACAATAGTTGCAGCACAGTACAGGTTGTCATCAGACTTAGGTAGAGACTGAAGCTGCAGCAGGGTCTGGGTAAACATTAGACTTGGGTAGAGACAGCAGCTGTGGCACAGTACAGGTAGACATCAGACTCGAGTAGAGACAGTAGCTGTAGTAGGATGTGGGTAAATGCAGTAGCTGCAGCAGGGTGCAAGTAAACATTAGACTCGGGTAGAGACAGGATCTTACTTGGTTGCTAAGCACGTCACATTATCAGGAAGGCCCAACAACTTCTCCACTTCCTCTAAAGACTAAGGAGAGTCAGCTTGCCACAACAGTTCCTCTGTAACTGCGATAGATTCGCTGTGGGGAGCATCCTGACGAGCAGCAATACTGTCTAGCATGGAAGAGCCACTGCTGCCGAACACAAGGGCCTGCAAAGACTGGTAAAAAACTGCACAGCTTCCCAACCACCCATATAGGACATATACAACAGGAGATGTCTGAGGAAAGCCGTCAGCATATCCTCTAAAACCCACATCCGCCCCCTCCCCTGTTCCAACCGCTACCATCCCGAAGGAGCTACCAGAACATCCTAGCCAGAGTCAACAGGTACAAAAACAGCCAACAGCTGTCAAACTGGTCACACCGGCAGCACCTACCAGATCTAGCCCTGACCACCCCAGCAACAACACACTGAGCTCCTCTAGCACACAGGACGGTGTGCACTTGCACTTTAATTAGATCTCTATGCTTGAACATCTGAGCTGTGTATCTCTACTGTGAGCTGTAAGGCTGTTTTAGCTGTTTACCTGAAAATCAAGCTGCTAGTCTCACTTCCTGCACGCTACCCTATTATATACATACTGTTGCAACCACATACTTTACTGCACCCCTGGCTACTGCTCTTTCCAATATGCACACTTATATGCTAACTTAGTCCTAACATTCTGATGTATATTTACAGCTGTTGAACATCTGTTTTACTGCTTATGCCCACACTGTATTAACGTTTTGTCTTGACTATTTATCTATTTTAATTACTGCACTAGAGCAAAGGCCTGATAGTACAACCCTGTTCCGGTATAATGATAATAAAGGTAAACAGAATTTAACTGAACAGGACAGGACACAGGACATAAGCCGCCCCGGTCAGGTCTTTTCTCTTGGAGTTCAAAAATAGCTCTGGTGACAGGCATTCCTCTGCCATGTGCATGCCTAGATAAGCACCAGCTCACTTCAAATCCCTACTGCAGTTCCAGACCCCTATCCTCTTACACAAGACTCCCTCTCTCTCAAACTTGAAAGCCTGTTAATCGCTACTGGATTCACTGCAATGGGACCATCCACATCACAAAATAAGCCATTCTTTACGAATCATGCGCATGCATTTGTGTCAGTGGTGCAACAACCATGTACAGAAAATTAGATACTGAAAAATATAATAATAGTATCCTGCCCTTTGTGTTTGACTCTTTCTGAACAGGTTACAAAGGCTTTCTGAGCATGTTAGAGTTAAATGAACACAGCAATACATGAAATACAAGCAAGAATCTAGAAAAGCTTTAGGCTTTGGATCTACAGGATGGAATCCCACTGTACAACATTCACTGTTTTGTCATTAAGTGGCCACTGGAGTTGCAAAGTCAAACTTGTTTCAGTTTCGGACATGCCTGGGTGTCGATTTGACCCAGACTTGACAACTCAAAAGTATTGGACTTGACTCTGACTCAATGTGTGCCAGACCCCATCTTGACTTAGACTTAGACTAGGACTGTTGAACAGTCTTGCAACTGTAAACACCTAAACACTGTAAATTCAGCTCTAAGCATACAGGCACATTTCAACTGTAAGCACCTTAACTACACTAAATCTACAGCACATAGAATTCAGTTTGTAGGTTCCAAAGCTTCAAAGTCCTGACCTGAAAGCTTTGGGGTAGTTTGGGGGAGAGTGTGATCATTCATGTATGTGTGACAGACGTGCAAATCTGACATTTACGGAAATACAGAACAAATCGTGTCACTTATTGGTTTAGTACTTTGCGGGACGGGTGGCAACGCTAACTGTGGTACAGTGGGTAGGCTGTCACCTCACAGCAAAGGCCTGAGTTTGATTTCTGGCCGGGATGATTGGAGTCTGGAGTCCTGTCTGTGTGGAGTTTGCAAAGTGTGCCTGTGTCTGTCCAGGGTGTTTCCTGCCTTTGGCCTATTGAAGGCTGGGATAGGCTCCTGCACCCCCCTGACCCAGAAAGATTATGTGGATGAGTTAAGATCAGTGAGTGAGTGAGTGCACAAGTTGGGATAAATATAGAATATGTCTGGCTCTCTGTCGAAGTGACTGCTTTATAGATGTCTGTTTTAGGAAGGAGGCTTCTGTCTAATTATTGGGGTTACAGTGAGGTTTGTACAAAAGTCCTCTCGGTTTGGCACTGACTCCACAGCTCTCTCTGTTTGACAGCTTTTGTTTCTGGTCCAGATGCAAAGACATGATGAGAATGGTTTGCTCCATTCATCTATTTATACCATTCATATTGTTTAATACTCAACAGCCTGCTCACAAATAAAATGATATAATGTCTCTCTTGCACAAAGATTTAGCAGAGTGAGAGAGAGAGAGAGAGAGAGAGAGAGAGAGAGAGAGAGAAAGTCTGGCATAGTGAAATACCAGAATTAGCATATGAAAGCGGCAGCTGTGTCAGGATGTGCGTTTGTGTGGGAATGTGTGTTTGGCTGTTCAGCGAGAGTGTGAGACATGGTGTTTACTTCATGTATAGATTTATGGCTGGATATAAAGTATTTGAACATTATCTGTCCTGTGTGGGCTTGCATTGCTCTCTGTGGGGACACTCTCACTTACTCTAAGTAGACACTGATAAGAAAGGAGACGTACTCCTTCACTATACTAATATGCATTCCTCATTTTACCTGGACACATGTATTTTACTACTTTTAAAAGAGAAGAGTAGAGTAGAGTAGAGTAGAGTAGAATAGAGAAGAGAAGAGAAGAGAAGAGAAGAGAAGAGAAGAGAAGAGAAGAGAAGAGAAGAGAGGAGAAGAGAGGGGTAGAGTAGAGAAGAGAAGAGGGGGGTAGAGTAGAGAAGAGAAGAGGAGAGAGGAGTAGAGTAGAGAAGAGAAGAGGGGGCTAGAGTAGAGAAGAGGAGAGAGGAGTAGAGTAGAGAAGAGAAGAGGGGGTAGAGAAGAGAAGAGAAGAGAAGAGAAGAGAAGAGAAGAGAAGAGAGGAGTAGAGTAGAGTAGAGTAGAAAAGAGAGGAGTAGAGTAGAGTAGAGTAGAGAAGAGGGGTAGAGTAGAGTAGAGAAGAGAACAGAAGAGAGGAGTAGAGTAGAGAAGAGAAGAGAGGAGTAGAGTAGAGTAGAGAAGAGAACAGAAGAGAGGAGTAGAGTAGAGAAGAGAAGAGAGGGGTAGAGTAGAGAAGAGAAGAGAAGAGAAGAGTACAGAAGAGAAGAGAAGAGAAGAGAAGAGAAGAGAAGAGAAGAGAAGAGAAGAGAAGAGAAGAGAAGAGAAGAGAGGAGTAGAGTAGAGTAGAGTAGAGTAGAGACGAGAGGGGTAGAGTAGAGAAGAGAACAGAAGAGTAGAGTAGAGTAGAGTAGAGAAGAGAAGCGAGGAAAGGAGAGGAGAGAAGAGAAGAGAAGAGAGGAGTAGAGTAGAGAAGAGAAGAGGGGGGTAGAGAAGAGAAGAGAAGAGAAGAGAAGAGAAGAGAAGAGAAGAGAAGAGAAGAGAAGAGAAGAGAAGAGAGGAGTAGAGTAGAGTAGAGTAGAGTAGAGAAGAGAAGAGGGGGGTAGAGTAGAGTAGAGAAGAGAAGAGAAGAGAAGAGAAGAGAAGAGAAGAGAAGAGAAGAGAAGAGAATAGAAGAAAAGAGAGCGTTTATAGTAAGGGTTATGCAGAACTCACCCTTTAAGATTAGACATTACTACAAACACTACACAGCCCACACACGTGTCCTGTATGGTTTATATACAGCGCTATAATGAGTTTATAAGTGTCCTGAATTCCCAAGTTGTGTCAGTCTTGTTGCAGTACACGGCTCTTCTGTTAATGGGGATACCCACTGAAACGCTGCTTGGCCTTACACTGAGCTTATCTGCTTCCTGAAACCAGCAGGAAACTGCAGCACTACTCTGATCAAAGGCTGAGGGGAGCTGTCCGCCTTACAGTGGTGCTGAAAACCGCCCAGCACTGTTCTAACACTGTTCTAGGCTGCTCTGAAGTTTTTTGGTCTGTCATAAATGTGTTTACATTTTCATTTATGAACGTGTCTTTGAAAATACACCCCACCCAAAAAATAATACCACAAATAAAAGTAGACTACAAGACAGGTCATCACACAGAACCGAGAGGAGTCTGCCTCTTAGCAGTTCACCTTCACAAATGAGTTTAGAAAGGCAGGCTAGACAACCTCATGTTCTCTAAAGCAGCCCATACAATTCAACCATGAACAGAGGACTCTTTATATTCATTCAGAGAACAACAGAATAGAAAAAAGGACAAAGGTAAGAAAAAAGAGAAAAAAGAAAAGAGGAGAGGTTAGTGAAAAGGGGAGAAGAGAAGAGAAGAGAAGAGAAGAGAAGAGAAGAGAAGAGAAGAGAAGAGAAGAGAAGAGAGGAGTGGTCATGTGGACATAGAAGCTATTATGGGACATCAGACTGGAAAAACACAGTACATGATTCGGCAAGCAGGTCTCTATATTATACATCCCAACTGTCTTTCTCTCTTTCTGTTCTCCTCTGCTCCAGTAGAGCTGATCCTCTACAGTGGTGAGTGCAGAGAGATCAGGGCTTTCTTTCCCAGCACCAGTGAGCACCACATGTCACACACACAACTAAGGAATGGTCTTGTAACTGAAAACTGTTCTAAGAAGGCAATAACGCAGAAAGGAAACATTACAGCAAACAACATGAATAGACTTTGACAACAAACCTCCATTCTACTTTTATTCCTCCATTTCCAGTGGATACAGAATGAGAATGACATATGCAAGTCTGAAGAAGATTCTTTCCCAATGGGAACCAACCCTGGTCCTGAGGATCAAAATTTGCCACTCCTGCTCAAGTTAATTTATCTCTTCAGAAGTCACTGATCAGCTGGATTTGATGTACACTCCTTGTCAAAACATCAGTTGCACCCAGAAGGAAGTTTCAGTGGTATGGGGAAGGAAGATAAAAGTTAGCAGGAACAATACATGATGATAAATTTGGACTGATATGGATAACATTCAGTGAGCTACACCTACAGAAGTACAGGGGTTGGACAATGAAACACCTGTCATTTTAGTGTGGGAGGTCTCATGGCTAAAAACTACTGACATGGAGACAAGACACCAAGCAAGACCAAAGGGAACAACAGGGAGTATAAAAGAATAAGGACTAACAAGGAACACCTGGGAAGAGGCAGAGCTACAAACTAGGGACAGGTGAGGGATCTGACAAGGGGGCGGAGACAGAAGGAGCAATAAAGACAAAAACAGAAAACCAGAGAAAACAGATCAACAAGGCCAAGACAAGACAGGACATGACACACTCAGTATGGCGTCAGGCCACAGTGTTTGCTAACTCAACATGCCAGGCGCCCCGGCCTGGAGCTGTAAAGGTTCCTAATGGTGTCCTAAGGTAATCCATCCCATGCATCTTAAATATACTCACACAGTTCCTGCAGATTTTGTAGGAGGGGTGGAGGTAGAGTGACACCAGGCCTTCTGGATGTGTAGTGTGTTCATCTGTTCATCCTGGTACTGACCAGGGTGTCTCCACACATGGATTTGTCGATCGTCTCCACCAACACAAAAGCGACACATCACTGATGATGACCCACTGCCATTCTGAGTCACGCCATGACAGTCTGACACGTCACCATTGCGGTCTTTGGCGAAACTGTCATGGTGTCATAGTAACAGTCTGGCCTTAACAGGATGAGGGAGGACATCACAGCTTGCTGAATAGCTGAATCAGCTGGTCAGTCAGCAATATGTCCTGTCCCTGCTTACGTCACATTCGCAGCCGAGCGTGAATCATTTGCATGTCTCACGATGTCAACCATACCCACAAACATTCCGTTTGATTCCTTCAGGGTGCAGCTATTTGTGCAACCATTGTTTTGATGGTGAATGTGTTACGTAAGGGGGTAAGCATGTTAGATGGAGGTTAGAATTCAGTCTTAAGGACCCAGACATGATCTCAACTACACAACTGGGGACAACCGTTTGGTCTACACCCCCTTTAAAAGCAACCCTTAAGTTCTCTAGTTCATTCAGTTTGCCATTGACATGGCATTTCAAGATAACTAACTTGTTTAACTTGATTAATCGATTACTCTGGAACCTGACCCTGTAAGTGCTGAGACCCCCCGTGACCCCTTCAATGAAGGAAAGTTACCGTGCCTTCAACACTAGAATATAAATGAATTGAGCACTTTATTAGGTATACCAACCGTCTATACACACTCATGGCCCATTTCATGCACTCAGTACTGCAGTGACGCTGACATCATGGTGGTGTGTTAGTGTGTATTATGCTGGTGTACAAGTGGATCAGACACAGCAGTGCTGCTGGAGTGTTTAAACACTGTGTCCACTCACTGTCCACTCCATTAGACACTCCTGTCTTGCTGGTTCAGTTTGCAGAGATAAAGTCAGAAATGATAACTCCTCTGCTGCTGCACAGTTTGTGTTGCTCCTCCACTAGTCAGGCTTAACACGCTTCCACTATGTCAGTGTCACTGCAGTGCTAAGAATTGGCCATCGCTCCAATAATATCTGCACTACGGTGGTCCTGTGGGGGTCCTGACCACTGAAGAACAGTGTGAAAGCGGAAATAGATGGACAACAATCTGTAATTGTTCTCAGCTCATATAGCGAACCTGACTCGGTCATGCAGATTCCTCCTCTACAACACCCGGAGGATACGACCCTTCCTCTCTCAGGAAGCCACCCAGCTGCTGGTCCAGTCTCTGGTCATTTCAAGGCTAGACTACTGCAACTCGCTCCTGGCTGGTCTTCTTCTACAGGTCATCAGGCCCTTGCAACTTGTGTAAAACGCTGCAGCCCGTCTCATCTTCAGTCTTCCAAAGTTCACCCACATCACTCCACTGCTGTGTTCCCTTCACTGGCTTCCTGTTGTTGCCCACATCAGATTTAAAACCCTGATGCTCGCCTACAAAGCCAAGAATGGACCAGCGCCTCCCTACCTTATGGCAATGGTGAAGAGTCAAGCTGTACCTCGAGCCCTTCAAGCTTCAAGTACAACTCGACCCACCATTCCTGAGGACTCATGGAAGACAAGCGTCCAGACTCTTCTCTGTCCTGGCTCCCAGATGGTGGAATGAACTACCACTGGGCATCAGAACAGCAGAGTCTCTCGCAGTCTTCAAACGCAGACTGAAGACCCATCTCTTCGTAATGCACTTAAGTGAGTGAGCTCTAGTAGAGGTGTAAATTGTGTGTATTGTGTTGCACTTATAATGACCTTTTCTTCTCTATAGGTTTGAGCACTGGGCTGGGGTTGCCAGGTAGTGATCTTTTTGCTTTATATATGTCTGTGTATTAATCTCTAGGTATCAGCGCTGGCCCTTGTTCGGGCAGTGTCTGAGCTCATGGTGAGTTTTAGGCTCTACACTTCCTACTAGCTGGAATATTATCCAATGGAACATGAAGCACGGTTGTAAGTCGCTCTGGATAGGAGCGTCTGCTAAATGCCTCAAATGTAAATGTAAATGTAATTGTGGAACTACAAAGTGCTCCTATATGATAAGTGTAAATATAAGGAGCTGACTGAACAAAGTGACCAATGTGAGTATTGAAGTGGTGCTTAGTTCTGATTGGTCGATCTGTAGTGAGCCTAGTTCAAAAAGCAATCTAGGCTCCGGCATCCCTCACAGCACTATTTTGCATTGAAACTTTTCCACCCCAAACCGGCACATAACAATTGGCGAATCACAAACAGAGCACTTATCGTCCACCCCATATAAAGTTTGACACGAAACACAATCCATTTTTCTACCAAACTCTAAAGAGTAGCGTCTATCCATCCACGCCATTCTTCTTGGCCTCCTTATCCTCTCATTGCAAAAGGGTTTTCTCTAATCCCTCTGTTTTTCTCCCCTCCGGTGGCACTGAGCTGCTCTTCTGCTGCCCTAGCGTCATAATCCAGGAAAAAACAACAGAAATCTGGGATTAAATTTCCTTGGCCATGTGGAAGAGAGATATATTGCGCAAATCTCTCTCTCCTTTCTTTTCCCGCTTTCTCTCTGTCTCTCTTACACAAAAGCTGCTTTGGCGCTTACCAGGGTAAAATCATGCGAAGACATTTAGTATTCCGT
This sequence comes from Prochilodus magdalenae, assembly GCA_024036415.1. NCBI lineage: Eukaryota > Metazoa > Chordata > Actinopteri > Characiformes > Prochilodontidae > Prochilodus > Prochilodus magdalenae. The sequence continues at coordinate 265,152 of JAMWET010003901.1, read as the reverse complement.
ATCCGAAGCTTGGCGAGGGCGGAAAAACTTCTCCACGGTTGCGTGCAGGAAGCTTTTAGTGATTGAGTGAGGGAGCGAGCGAGCGAGCAACGCAATGGACTTTTGTTTTTTCCTCATATTCGGTGTTCTGCATGTTATCTGGGACATGCTTGCCCAAACAGCTCAAAGCCATCTAAGCGTAAGATGGATTAAAGGTTTTGTCAAGGACAAAAAGGCATTTCAATATTAATAAATGGCATTTGGAGTAAGATGCAAGATCTGAACCGCCTGCCCGTGCACAAGGCTTCTTATACAAGTGGCACAGGCTCAAACACAAGGCAGAGCAAATTCGAATGCAGCCTTGTTTCCAGGTCTCACCCACAGCGCCATATACAGTGCATGATATCGACATGCTCCACAGAGCAGGCATGGCCTCCATTGTCAGGTGAAGTAGCTATTAAATGTTATTTACTACCATTGTATCCCTCCTCCCTCTATACCGAGCCAGCCATTCAAGGCATTAAAACCACAAGCGCGCAAACCGCCCATCACAACGCCACTTGAAACGCTGCCACTCTGTTTTCTATGGTGCTTAGGCATCCAAAAATATCAGCCAGCAGAAGCAGCGACTCGCCAACACGCTCTTGAACCGCTGCACTCCCTCCCTGCTCGCTCTTACTCTCCCCACACCTGGGCTTATTAATCACAATTACCACTGTTCCACTGCAGCCTTTTCTTTTTTCTCCCCCCCAAACTGGCACATGAAAAGGCAGACATCTGTTTGCGGCGCCTCTCTTGTGCCCTTTTTCAGATCTGTAATCTAATGTGTCCCTTATGTTCCAGGGAACAATATTCAGCGCAACACTGCTTATGGCCAGATGATCATCACTGAACAATGGCCAATTATCTCCGCTATAAACCGGCTGCCCTCTTCGAAGGGCGGCGAGAAAACTAAAACTGCCCAAAGTTCAAAGAACTGCTCCAGCTCTCCAGCCCATGCGTCGGCTCCTTTTATAAAGGCACTCAGGGCATTTCTCTCTCGCTAATTAACACAAACCATATGTTCCTCAATTAGTTTTTATATATGGAACTGCGTTCCTTCAGAGCTCAGTTTTTCATTAGGAAGAATTCATGCCGTGTAAAGAATAATGATCACATTTAATCTTCATTTGTTTTCCACCCTATTGAAAAATCACCCATTGATGGGACCACCTACTGAGGGTAGCTGATTTTAGGTGGCCTCAGGTGGTTTTGGATGGTCTTGGTGGTAGACAAACTGGACACTCTGACTGACTGTCTGAAAACATATCATATTCTGGTCAACCATTTGGTAGATTAGCTTAGCTGGTTGATGAACATAGGAAATATTTGGATTTGAGTTTGAAGGCCTAAGTCGAGATCTACCACACTGCTTAATTTAGCCCCAGCCCTGATCTAACACACTTCATGAAAGCCTTGTATATTAGAGCCAGGTTTATTGGATTTCTGATCTCCGGCAACGGACTGAGCATGTCCACTAAAATGACAGAGATGACCCAAGCTAGTCAACGCAGTTGGTAATGCTGGTCACGATGGTTGACCAACTTACTCAACCTGTTCATGCTGGTTAAACAACGTTGGTCAAGCTGGTCATTCAGGCTAAACCTTCAGACCCTCAGAAATCCATACTGGTCAGCCAGCTTAAGTTGGACAAGCTCCAGGGAAGCTAGACCTATGCTTATTCTATTATTCTACCTACTAGGACTTTTAGCATGTCCATTACATCTTATAGTGACAAGACTGGCATCTGCTGATCTACTCAAAACTCTGCTGTAATGACCCAGGAGGCTGGCCAGTTTCATTTGCCCCTTAGTATTTCCCCAAAAGCAGAGCCCCTGAGCACTGGGCCATCCTCCAGTTTACTAACGTGAAGCCCCAAACCCACTAAACCACTGGAACCACTCCCAGCTTTCAGGCACTGTTGCTGCTTTTACCACTGATAGAAGAGCTACCTGCTATCTTCACTGAGAGAAGGTCAAGCCAACAGTGTTCCTTATCAGTGCTTGTGGAAGGATCATTTTGTCAGGACAAAAAGACTCCGGAGCGACGTTTGCCGAGCTAAAAGCCAAGACAGTTTTATTTGATACAACAGTGAACAATCCAATCAGCAACACCGAACCAGCAGAGAAGGTAGGGCTTCAGAACGTAGTAAGGGACAGGCAGAGGTCTAAACCAGGAAAAGCAGTCAGCGAGGGCTACCGAGATGAAAAGGATGAGGCGAGAGGGAAGTCAGAGAGAAAAAGCAGAGATCGAGAACCAGAGTAGTGGAATATAGGGAGATCCAAAAGGGGTAAACGAGGGACAAACCGGGAAGAACGCAAACCGGGAAGAACGCAAACCGGGAAGAACGCAAACCGGGAAGAACGCAAACCGGGAAGAACGCAAACCGGGAAGAACGCTCAGAATTGCCAATGAATACACAAAGCTTCGCAACACACACTCGGAAACACAGGGTATTTATGTGAACGTTAATTGGCTATTAGAACTCAGGTGACTGGGAGCGAACGAGGACTGCCGATTGGGAGCACGTGAGTGTGACGACATCGAGCGTAGCCCTCTGGGAAGTGGAGTCCGGAAGGGCGAAAGGACCAGAGAGACCCGGAGGCATGACACATTTACAGATGACTGCAACTATGTAAACGGTTCAGCGTCATCATATTTTACAAATAGTGCTTTAATGTATTCTCTCTAAAAAACGCACGACATCAGCATTAATCTATCATCCTGATAGCCAACATTCTATCAAGCTGCAATTACCACTCTTCACCTGTGAAGGAGGAATACAAATGCAAAACTTCAAGCCTGTTCAGCATGGCACCACAAGCCCTATAGTTTGGTGACATCAACGAAACACATTGAGGGTTCAAAGGTGTGCATTTGGGACATATACATTATGTACTGACTATGTTCAATATCAAGCAAGTTGATGTTACTGGCCATACTCCGTTTTTAATGTGCTCATTTTCTCTACGGCTGCTCAGTCTAGATTTTTAGGCATGATGGAGTCAATTGACGAGGCAAATTGTCTGTGTCTCAAAGAATTATAGGTAAGAGGGTGCTGCTCTGCATCCGCATCAATGCAAGTCCACACTAAATGCACATAAAGTGTGCTTTAAGATTTGAATCCCTTGTTGATCCCACAGTGGGGAAATTTAGTCTCCGCATTTAACCCATCCGTGAAGTGAAACACCCACAAACACACTCACTAGTGAACACACACACACTAAGGGGCAGTGAGCACACTTACCCGGAGCGGTGGGCAGCCCTATCCACAGCGCCCGGGGAGCTGTTGGGAGTTAGGTGCCTTGCTCAAGGGCACCTCAGTCGCTACTGTCAGTTCAGGGAACCGAACTGGCGACCCTCAGGTCACAAGGCTGGTTCCCTAACCTCCAGCCCACGACTGCCCCTTTGAGTGAAGTGGAGTGACCTTTGAAGGTCAAAATGCAAAACAGGACACCCTACTGCCTCGTAGACCTCTCAGGCTAGTGTGCCAAATGAGTAAGAGTTAAGTGTAAGGGAGGGCATCACTTGCCACAACATTTATACACCTATGGGAGCAGTAATACAGTTCCAGGTGAATTATAAGCTTGTCTGCATCCTGTGCTCTGTACATGCAGAGTTGCTGTAAGCTGAAAACAATACGCACATCTGTTGGAGAATCATTGGTTTAGTGGTGTATTAAAACTTCAGAAAAACTATTTTGCCTTCTCCTTCTTCAGACTGTGGAAGCCTTAAGGTGATATTCCCCAATATCGTCTTTTAGTAGTACAGATCTCACACACACACAAAAAAACAAACTGCAAATCATTTATAGCTGAAATTATGTTTTTGGGGAATATTACTGAGATTAGCATTCAGGTAGGGAATCTTAAATGTCTCAAATCAAGTAGAGCAAAACTTTTAGCAGACACCTCTTCAGTCTGCAGAGACGGGTACTTCTAGATTATTGTGTCTTTAGTGCCATCTAGTGGTAAATGAACACAGCATTCACTGTGCAGCAGTAATGAAATCTTTAGTTCTGAGGAGAACATTCATTTACTTGATGGAGGACATACAGTCCTCTGCAAAAGTCAGAGACCATCTCTCAGTTATTTAATTTCCTGTGTAAATGGCTATTAAGGAGTTATGTTCTTCGGGCGATACTGTTTAGATGTAATCCCCTTGCATAACGACAGGGGAAGGCAAACGAAAATAAAAGATACAACAGCTTTAACAGGATTTAGTTTTATACAGAGTCAATAGGACAACCATGCAAGACTTGGTGGGCCACCAAAAGTGTCACAATCAGATACTGAACCGGTATTTGAAGCTTTCACCTTTAAGAGAGAGGAAAAAATCAGGCTCCATTTTTGCTTCAGATCTGAAAAATCCATATGTGTATCTTTCTTTTTCCCCACTGTGAGAAGACAACTTAACGCCATTGATCTGAAAGCATGTGTAGATGTGAGTTAGCCAACACTGAGAAAATAATATAGAAAAAACTCTCAAAGCTGTGGAAGCCCAAAGAAGCCCTGACTGAACTGCAGGAAAGATCATGACTTAACTGTCAACATAACAAAAATTGTTTGCTCAGGATCACAACTTGTTTTTCTTGTTGGTATGTTGGGATCACAAGACAAATAAGCTGTGGTCTTGAGAGAGCAACTTTTGTTATATGGAGATCACAAGACAACAGTCCAATAAAAGATAATTACCTCTTGGCCCATCTGGAGGAACGGGAAGGTTTGTTGGTGTGCATCTGGATTGTGTAAATGGAAATGCTACTGACTTTTAAGGCTGAACTTTAGAGGTGTGGAAAAAAGAATGGAAGCTATAATCAAGGAAAAGGTTAGTGTGTGTGTGTGTGTGTGTGTGTTATAGTTACTTTCTGGGCTTCTTTATAATTTGCGGTGCATGTTTTCTGTATTTCCTGACACTGAGCAATGAAAGATTTGTACTTTGATATCTGTATACACAGGAAATTGAATAAATGAATGGGAGCTTCATTTGCACAGTACTGCACATTATCTCATTCGCACATACACAAAACAGTGAGGTGCTCTGTAGTTGGAAGGCATAAATCTCTACAGCATGTTTCCACGAGTTTGTATTCACACACAGGGACATTCATTTAAAACGCAATATTGTCAGATTGTCACAGACAAATGAACACTCAGCTCATCTAATATGATGTAAAGCAGTGGCTTAATCCAGACAAATGACTTCTATGTTGGTAATTGCATTGATTAACCGGTGAGCTTTATATTGGTTCTTTGTGAAGACGGACTTGAACAGTCATAAATGTACTGATGCCTGCTAAGAAACGATGCACACACACACACACACACACACACGCACACACTCACACACACACGCACACACTCACACTCACACTCACACAAACACACACATGCATGCACACACACACGCACACACACACACACATGCATGCACACACACACACACACACACACACACACACACACACACACACACACACACACACACACACACACACACACACATGCATGCACACACACACACACACACACACACACAAACAAGCACACACACACACACACACACGCATGCACACACACATACACACACAAGCACACACGCACACACACAAACAAACACACACGCACACACACACACACACATGCACACACACACGCATACACACGCACACACACATATACACACGCACACACACACACGCACACACACACACACGCACACACAAACAAACACACACGCACACACGCACGCACACACACATACACACACATGCGTGCACACACACATATACACCCACACGCACACACACACACATGCACACACACATGCACACACACATGCACACACACATGCATGCACACACACACACACACACACGCACACACACATACGCACACACACACACAGTAGTTGAAGACACACTATCTCTATTTAATTTGCTTCTGTGCATTTCACCTGTTGCATTATTCATCAGCACACACTTGCATGTGTTCTCTCAGGTAATATACACTCATGAATATTAATAAGACGTAGCTCTTCTGGCTGAGAGCTCTTTTCATGGCAGGTGTTACAAAGGCCTCGGGAAGATATGGAGAGATATCTACGGTGACAAATATCTGGTGATTTCATTTTGACGTTCACACTGTGTTTACTACATTACTCTTTTATTAAGCTACATGATGAACTGCCATAGCTGTTGTTCCATCATCCATTTGGGGAGACACATGTCCTGTTAGTAATGAAGTCAGGCAAGTTTTGGCTTATTAAACTCTTTAGCACTCTGATTGAAACTTTGCAGTTATGCCTGTGGGCCTTGCAGTGTCATAAATCACAGCAATGATCTTCAGGAATATTATTGCATTATTAACTTCACTACAAACCACAAAGGTCCTAACAACACAGAGAAGCCAGTGGGGAACTTGTGGTCTTTGCTGTTCAATGCTAACTTGTTTCAGCTTTTATTGTTACTGGAAATTGCATCTGTGGACAAAGTATCCCTTATACACCATTCACTGGTCACTGAAAGTTGCTTTCTTGGTTTGTCTGGTATCTATAAACTGTGTCCATTGTAGTGCATCTGTGTATCTATATAACTTGTTCACTACTCTCATCATCAAAAGAATAGCTGCATCCAGAAGGAAGTGTGGGATTGCAATGCTGTTGGGAAGGAAGATAAAGGTTACGAGGAAGAATAAAGACAAATTTAGACTGATATGGCCAATATACACATACAGAAGTAGTGTCTCAGTATGGCGTTGAGCCTCCATGTTCGCTTACGCAACATGCCACATGTCTCGTCATGGAGTTTGAGAGGTCCTTATGGTGTCCTGTGATAATCCATCCCATGCAGCCTGAATATTCGCACACAGTTCCTGCAGATTGTCCGGTAGGGCTGGAGGTGGAGTGGGAGTGTGACGTGTGACAACATACCATTCATCTTGGTACTAACCACGGTTGATTGTCTCCATAAGACAATAGTGGGACTTGTAACTGAAGATGATCTGCTGCCATTCTGACTCACTCCATGGCAGTCTGGCGCAACACCATTGCAGTCTTTGCTGATGTGGACGTAGTGTTAAAGGCCGTCTTGTAATTGTCCTGCATCATGCATCCGTCTGCCAATGGTGCTGGCACTTACAGGATGACTCACTGCTTGCCCGAATGTCCACAATCATGGCTGTTGGTTCAGTCAGGTACAGTGGTAAGACCTTCCATGGGCAGCTGAGTGTGAAACTTGAATCACCTGCATGTCTCTCAATGTCAAACTTGCCCAGCAGATTTTATCCCTGTCAGGTGAATCCTTTTGGAGGCAGCTATTTGTATAAGCATTCCTCTGATGATGAGTGTATATTCTATAATTGTCAGGCCGGCCATAGAGCACGTTATAATTGGATGGTGGATTATTATTTGGATGGAGAGCTGCAGTGACATTGACATGATGGCAGTGTCGGTCCAAGCGGGTCATCCACAGCAGTGTTGCTGGAGCTGTGTCCACTCACTGTCCACTCTAGTACACGCATCTATCTTGTGAATCCTCATAGCTCATCTGTTGCTGCACAGTTTGTGTTGGTCATCCACTTGTCCTTGCACATTTGATATAACAATGAGCACAATTACAGGCACTCGCACGACAATTAAGGCTTGTAGTTTTCAAAGCACTCACCTGGCAGCTCTCACCTGGCAGCTATTAGCTTCCATAACATTAGCCTGAAATGTCATGGCTGAACAGCTACAGTGTTCAGGGGGAAATTATGTAAATTTGATGTGTGCCCAAACCTTTGAGCATTTTAACCTTGTATCAAAACCAGGGGATTACAATAAAGCAGCAGGAATGCTCAGCTTTATCCAGTTCCAGTTCTCTACCAAGCAAGTTCATTTCTAGAAACCTTGCAAGTAGGGTCTGATCAGTTTTCCCCCATTTTGATTGATATTAATATACCATGGACTGGACAGCAAATTTTAGTTTGTTTGCTGGTAAAACAAATAATTTTTTGTCATGTGACTTATGGATGCATACTTTATAGTCTTATTTGTAAATGATGTTGCACTGTCTGTTGTATTTATGTGAATCTGGAATCCTGGTTGATTTCCAGAATACAGGGATATCTTTAATCTTCAGTCTTCCAAAGTTCACCCACGTCACTCCACTGCTGCGATCCCTTCATTGGCTTCCTGTTGTTGCTCGCATCAGATTTAAAACTCTGATGCTGGCCTACAAAGCCAAGAATGGACCAGCGCCTCCCTACGCAGACTGAAGACCCATCTCTTCGTAATGCACTTAAGTGAGTGAGCTCTAGTAGACGTGTAAATTGTGTGTATTGGGTTGCACTTTAATGATCTTTGTCAATGTGTATTGTGTTGCACTTATAATGACCTTTTCTCCTCTATAGGAATGAGCACTGGGCTGGGGTTGCCAGGTAATGCTTTACTTGCTCTATGTCTGTGTGTTAATCTCTAGGTACCAGCATTGGCCTCCTGTTGAGGCAGTGTCTGAGCTCATGGTGAGTTTTAGACTCTAAACTTCCTACTAGTTGGAATATTATCCAGCGGAACACTAAGCACGGTTGTAAGTCGCTCTGGATAAGAGCGTCTGCTAAATACCTTAAATGTAAATATCACCACAGGGCAGAAGCACTGGAATAAACAGGGTGATGACTGCACAGCTATGAGGAATAGCCTACAGTCTGATGTAATCGCATTGCAGAAAGTTGTATGTACCAAATTGGCCTGCCCACACGTTCAAAGGCCTACCAAAATGTGTTTCTGCCAAAAGCACTTCAACAACTAGCATTTTCTAATTAGTTAACATAATCGTACTGTAGCGCCCCACTACTGGCTTGTTTGGTCATGGAGGTGTGGCCATGTGGAGTGGCGATACATGGTGCCTCAATGGAAGCATCATTCTTGCCTCATGATGGCACCACCCTTGGGCACTCCCTTACATTCAGTTGTTGGTGTTACGGTTAATATGTGCACATATGTTACTTGTGTTGAACAGTTTTAGGTTGTGGAGAAGTGCCAGAGGTGTTAATACCCCACAGTGGACTGGAGGAGAGTAGCATTACCAAAGATGAGCATCAAAAAAGAACTGCCGAGAACTGTCAAAGGAGAGGCAGCATGGCAAGGACAGACAATGAAGATGGCAGAGGAGATGGGAGGAAGAATGCTTGGACTACTGTACTTAATTCTGCTAATTCAGTTACATTCAGTTTTCCATTCAGCTTGGTGACTCATTCACCACTAAGCGATGATATGTGGGTAATATACACTGAAGTGGTTACATGACCTGTCTGCGATACATTTCTCTGTTGGGATATGACATCTCAGATTCAGGGCATTCCAAGCTGTCAGTATTTAGCTGACAGCTACATTGGCAGCTCTGTTTATTTGACATCTGTGGACAAAACGCACAACAAGAGCTTTTTCAGACAAATCTATGCCATTTGGGGAAAATATGTTTCAGGTTCTTTAGCCACCTAGCATCAAATTCTGCGTCTATGGGCAGACTACAACTGTTTCAGTTCCTCTCACCCAGTTCTCCTTCATTCATACATAATCCTGACATCTGAGAAGGACAAACTGAGAAGAGTCTCATCAGCAGTTTGCACATGAGAGCTTAGCATTTCATCCTTGATTCCTAATAACTGGATAGGTGCTACAAAGAGGAGTCAGGCCTTCAATATTCTGGTTCAGAAAATCCTGTAGAATCTTTTTGCACACATTACATAATACCAAAATAAACGCATAGCTTGAATTGTTCACGCTGTTCATGAGTTTGTTTAGGTGAATGTATTTCATGCTATATCTGCACTTGTGAAAAAGGGCACCCCAAAGGTACACTAAAGGGCTGTTGAAGCGATGCCATAGAAGAAATCCTAAACCAATTCAAGGATTCCTTTGAAAACATGCTCAGTCAGTGTTTAGGGCTATTAGGGCTCATAGTAATGGTAAATGGTTTGTTTATGACTTGTCAGTCACATTTTTAAGACCACTTATAATTTTAGATGGCAGCAGCGTGTGGCTCATGTAGGAAGTCACATTTTATTTTCTGGGCCCACTCATCCATGTGGAAGGCACTCTCAACCTATTTGGGAATGAATCTTTGCAGGTCACATTCACTCATACATGCTGATTGTCTTCACTGGGGTGGATGGGATCTTCCAGCAAGGCAATGCAACATGTTAGACGGCTAAAAGTGTCCAACATTGGTTGGAAGAGGATGACCAAGACTTCTAAGTACTACACTGGCCCCCTTATTTCCCACACAAAAACTCAATTGAGCATCTGTGGGACCACGTCCATGGATGTGCTTGCTCTATGGATCCTCCCCCACGCATTCCTCCAGCAGCTGTGGGATACACAATATTCAACATGGCTCCAGTGACCTGTGACAACCTGGACATTAGTGGTGGTCCTAATAATGTAACTAAACTGTGTATTTTATCTCATACCCTTATTAACCCTATTACCCTTATTACTGGCTGTTACTCTATATGAATGTACCCACATTTTTGACTCTTGCTTGCAGGTGTTCTATTGGCAGAACCACCAACTAAAGTCAATCATGAGAGCTTTAACTGTAAAGTGTAAGGAGCATGTTCCTAAGGGTCTTTGCAAGTAACGTACAGGGGTTGGACAATGAAACTGAAACACCTGGTTTTAGACCACAATCATTTATTAGTATGGTGTAGGGCCTCCTTTTGCGGCCAATACAGCGTCAGTTCATCTTGGGAATGACATATACTGCGTCCTGCACAGTGGTCAGAGGGATTTTAAGCCATTCTTCTTGCAGGATAGTGGCCAGGTCACTACGTGATGCTGGTGGAGGTTCGTCCTTCTTGGTGGTATGCTGACATTACCCTGGATACCGTGGCTCTTGATACATCACAAAGACTTGCTGTCTTGGTCACAGATGCGCCAGCAAGACATGAGACCTCCCACACTAAAATGACAGGTGTTTCAGTTTCATTGTCCAACCCCTGTATGTATTGCACAAGCAAAACGTTTCATTAACATGTGTCTAGTGTACAGGGCATAAATGTAATTGACATTTTATTGAATACATGCATAAATATAGTGATTATTCACGTAACAAACTCACTGCTATCCTGGACAATACATCACCTTCTGGTCAGACAGCAAAGCACTTATAGCAACAGATCGTTTGTATCACCAGTGATCAAACTGCATCAAACTCTTCTTCACTGTGCCGGGACATTATTGGACACTAACTGAGCACCAGCTGGATATACACATTACACTTCTCCATACTCATATCACTGTGCACTGCCACTTTGTCTATGTTTATAAGATTGCATTTTTATTTATAAAGCCTTCTGTACTGTTGTCTATCTAAATTAGAGTAACAGTGACTGTAGCTTAAAGCCAGCATTGCTATATATAGTGCTAACAAGCTGTGTGCATGGGCGTGGTAGTGGGGGGAAAAGTTGACCTGACTACCCAGGGCCCGAGTAGGGAGAGGGGCCCATTTTTTTTGCTTACGTTTCTCGTGTACTGGCATGGATAGGGGCCCACTGACTTTGAGAGTATACAGGGCCCAGAATTTGCTGCTACGCCCCTGGCTGTGTGCAATGGCTTGTTGGTTTATTAACACTGCTGTTACAGCTAGACAGCTGAGGCTTCTATGCAGTTCTCTAAAATCAGGCTGAAGCACCCAGTTCATCCTCCAGCTTGCAAGAAGATAAGTCAGCAATAAAAGTCGAATAATTTCACTCCTCCTCACCTTTGCCTACATGGAATCTCTCAGGTTTTCTCACATTCCCAGAACAGAAGAGCCATTAATCTACATGTTACATTAATTACATCATCGCCTCTTAAACCACAGGAGCCTTTTTAAGCCGCACTTAAAAAAAAAAGTATGAATTGCCTTTATATTCAGCGTGTGCTCTTTTAACACATCTTCCTTTTCACACGCTGAATCTGTCAAACTATTCCTTTTAACTGTTTTCATCTGGTAATTGAATCGCTTTGTGTTTTTCAGTCCTTCATTATAAGCCTGTACTACACTGCAGTAGTAAAATTACACCCATCAATTACACCCAAAAATAGCTGTACACAAAAGAAATCAACGACAAGAATGAAACTTGGTGGGTACATTTGATATTGTGAAACATCTTGATGGGAAGGGCCTTGTTGCTGTATATATATATATATATATATATATATATATATATATATATATATATATATATATATATATATATATATATATATGTATATGACTATATAAGCTCATCTTGCATGCAGCAAGTTCCCTTCTGACTAGTGACGTTGTGTTGGTAGCACCTTTTGCAAGCAAAGTATTCCTCAAAGATGGAAGAGTTGGCGAGGGGCTGCATCATAGGGCTCCACCTCCATCCCTACCACAAAATCTGCAGAAACTGTATGAGAATATTCTAGCTGCATGGAATGAATTATCCCAGGACACCATTAGGAATCTATACAACTCTGTGCCAAATGCATGTTGAATTCCTCCAAATATGGAGGAAATATTCTGTATGTGTGGCTAAATCAGTACTCACCATATCCGTCTTCATCTTTTTTATCATCTTCAGCCCAGATGGAAAAGCAGTTTGGGAGGTGAGTGAGTATATTTAGGTTGTTGCAATGAACTGGTGGCCTGTCCAAGGTTTTTCCTGCTTTCTGCCCAATGAGCACTGCAATAGGCTCCAGCACTGTCCACCACCCCTCAATCCATGTATAAGCAACTTAGAGGATAAATGAATGAATGTATTTGGATTGGCATAGTTGAATAAAGTGAATTTGACACACATAACCAATAGCTTAAATCCCACTGTTCCTCCTTCAGATCCTGCTTTTGGTGGTAAAATGGATCAGTTCCAAAATCCTAAACTGTTACATAACAGGTTTGACTCATTAATATAACATCCCCCAAAATTTACATACTACTATGAAGAAACAGCAATGACAATGGTGGGCCATGTGGAGAAATCTATCATCTATCGTTCCAGGCTGTGAAGATTAGCTTTTGTTTCACCGGCTTCTTAATCAAATGTTCTGTTCCTCCTTAAATGCTGCAGCTTGTACAAACGCCACTGACATGTGACACCATTTAAGGTGGAATGGGAAACTCCCAAAACAAGTTGACGATTAAAAGCCCAACCTCAGCACACTCTACACCCCAAAAGTTGCTAGTGTACTCTGCAAAGTTTACTCCGAACAGAATCTTGGACAATGTTGAGCTGCTTTGCTTAGCGTTTCACACTGGAGAGACTAAAGAGGGGAGCAGTTCCACCTTAATAAGCATCACAACCCCAAAAGCAGGTCTAGAGTTGAGCTGAAGCTGAATATTATGTTCACCGGTTAGTTGTCTAGCTAGATAGCTTAAATTAGCATTACCCATGTGTTTGAAAGGGTTTTGTGTACGCTCGTCTGACGTACCAGCCTGCTCTTGCCCAGTTGGTTGGAAACAGCGTGGCGGCCATAGCCATTTGCATGAAGTTGAAATCCGCCAAAAAGTATTGAGACTGTTCTCAGCGCAACCCATCATGCACAGCAAGCATGTGGAAGATCTCTCTCCATTGAAACTAATAGGATGGGTCAAGGCGAACGTTGTGTGATCATAGCAATACCTCACTGTAAATTGCACATAAATTATTATAGACAGATATATGTCAATGTAATGTTTTTTCCTGACATCACAAAAGTAAATTAATAAAACAACCTCAAATAAAACAGCCTGTGATGACAGCACATTTACCATATATAGACTATAGGGACAGGGGCATGAAAGTCTTGATTGGTTATCAGTGATACGGGCACTTTAACCCATGGGCCCATTTTATGCATAAGCAAGCAACTTGTAATGTATGGCCCTTTCCTCTAGATGTCACTGTCTCCTGGACTAAATGTCTGGGTGCACGTGGGAGAGGTGATGTGAGGACAGTCTCCAGAGAGAGAAAGGAAAGGCTTAATCCAAAGAAAACATCACAGAGAGCAACACTACTGTGGCCCCTGCAGATATAACCAGACACTGCCTTTATCACAGAGCCAAATTATCACCCTGTTTACTCATGCTGCCTCTATCTGCACATCAAATATTCATCACTTCAGAGCTCAAGGCAAAGAGAGTCAGGGCTGAGTTTTCAAGTTTCTCCTCCATCTAAAGGGGAGCTGTTCCCGCATCAACACCTCTCCACCTCTGCCAAGTGAGCTTATCTTTTCACGTCTTTCTCCATCATTATGCAGGGGAAGACTACAGTAGATGTGAGGCCTTCTCTCCTTGAGTAAGAGCTGACTCCTTCACCTCCTACAACTGGTTAGACTAATGAAAATATAACAAGGACATCACTTTACTTTAAAGGAGGAGATTAAAGAAAGTGAGTTTGCAGTGCTTACAGCTCTCTGGGTGGAAGGTCAGGTGTAATCCATCATCGCTGTGCTATAAACTTTGACCAGAGCTTAGAGATGTAGTGGGGTTCAAGGCTATAATCAAGGAAATGCAGAATGGCTGTGCAGCTTGTTGCTGGACTGTTGTTGCCACTTGAGGAACAAGGGGTCAATAAATGACACATAGAGGAGTGCAGCTCAGTATGTCTGTGGAACAGAGTTTGGTGAATTAGGTTAAAGAAGACAATAGGGTTTGATAGGGGGAAAGAGGGATGGAAAAAAAGACAAACAGACCAGGGGGGCTTGAGCATTGAATGTGTGCTCGAGGGTCTGCCCTGAGATGGTGTATTAGAAACGGTGTCTTTGGAATTACCTAAAGGCAGTATGCACAATGCCAAAGCAATCAGTGACCCATAGTGGAGTATCAGTGCAGGCTTATGGGGACGTATATGAGGTTCTGGGCATGCATGGAATTCAATCTACAGCAAGACAATGGCCCTAAGCCCACTACTGAGAAGATAAGGATGTATCCATCAAACACAAATTCTACTTTTGAGTTCTATTAAATATGTATTTAATTATTTTGATTATGAGAAGCAGGGAATGCAGCCAATTTCTATGACATATCCCTGAAATGTCCCTGCTGATTTAACCACTGAATACTGAAATATTTGAGAATATACGCTCATCTGCGTAAAGAAGAAGAATAGTTGCACCCAGAAGGCAGAGTTGGATTGCAATGCTATTGGGAAGGAAGATAAAGGTTACCAGGAACAATAAATGATGATACATTTAGACTGATATGGACGATATACAGTATGTTGAGTTACAGAAGTAGTGTCTCAACATGCCAGATGTCTTGGCATGGAGTTGTAGAGGTTCCTAATGGGGTTCTGCTATAATACATATCATGCAACTTGAATATTCCCATAGAGTTCCTGCAGATTTTGCAGTAGGGACGGAGATGGAGTGACACCAGGCCTTCTGGACGTATGACAGTAAACCATTCATATTGATGCTGACCACGGTGCCTCCACACGCAGATTAGCTGGTCGTCCACCAAGACGGAAGCAGGACTCCGCACTGAAGATGACCCGCTTCCATTCTGAGTCACTCTATTACAGTCTGGCAGGACACCATTGCAGTTCTTGGCGAGGTTGGCATGGTGTTAAGGGTAGCCGTTGTGTGATGATGTGAGGCATCGCACATCACAGAATGCCTATGTATTATACAACTATGTACACTTACCTGTAACTGCTTAACTGGATAATGGTGAAAAGGGAACTGAAGGGTTCACCTTAGTTTTACCTTTTTAGGCGAACCCAACCTCTGTAGAAGAGGAGGGGAAAATTAGAGTAAGTGGAACAGAACAGACTGTGATTGTGAACTCCAGGATCCCCTCAGGCCCGACTAAATGGTTTAGCCCATGGGGGAGGGGTAAGACCTGTTTTAAATGTGGTGTTACTGGGCGGGTACTGGGAGAGAGGTTCCGCTCTTTTCTAGATAGTAGCATGGTTAGGGATCTGTGTGACTTTATAGTCATAAACCACACACTCTTGCCACGTAGAGTATATCTTGTCGTTTTATTTTCTTTTGGTCCGCCCTGTTTATTGTGAAACGTGCGTTTTTCTGTTAAATATTAATTAGTCTTCGTGCGTGTGTGTAAATATAAAGGTGAAGGGGAAAAACTACTCTTGTGCATACCGCACCCTTTTTCCAGACCTCTAGACTGTTTCGCCCTGACACTACCCAATAAGGGCGCCCCCTACCAACGACTTTTGTCCGGTAGAAGAAGAAGGACGCGCTTTATCACAAAGTGGGGTGGCAGCGGCGTAGAGCTAGACGCTTCGTCCAAACAGCGACGGTAGTTGGCTGGAGAACACAGGAGCTTCCACACTTGGAGGAGACGCACACTCTGGCGGCGAGACGACCACGTTCCAGCGTCCCACCTCTAGGAGGCCGATGGCTCCAAAGAACCCCCAAATCACCCAACGAGAACACACAATCAAACAGCGAAGAAGAGGAATGCGAGCCGTCCTCAGCACAGAGACCCGCGGAAAATGTTTCCGAGGATCGCTAACCTGCGGCAGATGCTACAGGGGGATTCATCGAACTCCACAGCACACCAGAAAAGACGAGGAGTCTGCAGAGAGAGGCGAGGAGGCAAAGACGCAGAGGATGGCGCTCGCTACAGCACCAGTTCGGTGCTCCTGCAGGGAAGAAGTCCGGGAAAGGTCAAAGGGGATTGCAACAGGGGATCCGGAAGCTCAGCATTCACAGAACACCAACAGGATCAAAGCGCACATCACGGATATATGTATGAACCGACCGTTGGTATCAGCGCACGAGAGAGAGGGAGAGCATAGAGGAGCACACCGATGATGGCGTGGCCAAGACTCCCGCAACTCAAAGACACGAGCGACCGATATCGAGCATTACTTCGCTGATGTTCGAACGCGACTCTGCACTAGAGCGGCCTAGGTGGCCGAGAGCCGACTGGGGCTTTTTCATCTCGTCCCGTTGCTGGAAGGCAAAGCAAGGAGCACAGCCTATCGTCGTCTATTGTGCGCAGATGAAATACATGACTTATAACGCTGTGAAAAGAGGCAATTCTCCGGAAAGTTTGAAATCAACCCTGACGACGTATAGAACAGCGTTTTCCGCACAAAGACACCGTTTTAGAAATGAAACGCCAAAGGAGCTGTTTACAAGGCTCACTGCACGGACTGTACGATAGGATGGATGCGGCCAGCCGTGCGCGGAAGGGGAAGTCCAAAGATGAAATCGGGCAGACACCATCGTGCTGGGAGCAGTTCCTGAGCATGATCTCACCCCGAGCTGACAGAGCTGGATTATGGAACGCAGAGCCCCGCGTCAGCAGCGCAGGCGGTCGAAAAAAGGCGGGCACTGTGCGATACGTCGCAGCACGCAGCAGGCTGAAGGAAAGTTTCCGGCTTGGGAAACAAAAAGCACTGTCCAGCCAAACAAACTAGTTAATTTTGAGAGAACTTGATTATTGGCGGTGGTTTTGGATCACAGCCAGGGAGGTACTTTTTAAACACAGTAGGCACAAAAATAGAGTAAAAATCCAGCAGAAAGGAATACCGAAAATCCGAATGTTTTAGCTGCAACCAGATAGGTCATAAAAGCAAGTGAATGCCAAAACCCACCCGTAGTTCCAACCAACTGTTGCTATATTCCTAGGAAAGAAAACTCCTTTGAGCACACCAGGAGAGCAATGAAGAAACCACATAGCAAGTCAAAATTAAAGGTAAAAGTACAGGGCATTGATAGACATCAGGGGCGAGTCAAACCCTAGTCACCCAACTCTTGTTTTTAGAAAACCTGGAATACAGCCTTACTGGGAAATTAAGGGTTTAAAGGCATCCACGGGGTTTATGAACAGGTTTATCCAACACTGAAAATTATCATCTCAATCAAAAGGACAAACTTATCTAGTAAACGTAGGAGTTGTTCAAAACTCCCACATCACGCCTGTAATACTAGGTAGAGATAATCCCTGTTTTTAATTGACCTGCTTAAAACAAAAAAGCAAAACAAACAAAGAGCTGAGGTTATGGTAATGACCCAGACAGGCAAAAGGCAACCAAGAACAAACACAGCTAAAACATAACGGATGAAACTGCCTCACTGAGATTACCTTATGCTGTAGACCCCCAAACAGAAAAAGTCTAAAATGGAAAAGAGGAAAGAAAAAGTAAAGGAACTAAGATGTCAGAGAAGGGTAGAGCTTCCAGGTGCTAGTGACATCAGCCTACCTACTACTTTTGAGCAAAATGTCCAGAGCCCAGGATGAGACATTGAAACCCTCTTTTCATATTAAATGTAAAAACAGTTTAGTATGATAACCCAGAAGAAGGTTGGAGCCATTTAACTGTTTTAAACATAATAATACTTTATAGATGTCACAGATAAGGGGAACAACTGGTACTTCACAGGGTCTGCGTAGAGAGGAGGAGTGCTTAGAATGGGTTCATTCAGACCCTAGGGAGCAAACGGCACTTCTGCGGGCCAGGCCAAAACTTTTAGCCGAATAGCGCACAGGTTTTATTGGCCGGGTCAGTTTATGTATCTGATGTAGTGTGATAATTCTGTAAAAAAATGCCCAGGAGTGTCAGCTCACAGCATACCAAAGAAGGGTCAGGACAGGGTGCCCATGGTAAACAATGCCTATTATAAAGACGTTCCATTTTTCACGCATATAGCTATGGATGTAGTAGGACCATTACCCAGAACTAAAAACGGCAACCGCTACATTCCGGTCGTGTGTGACTATGCTACAAAATATCCAGAATAGCTTTTGCACTGAAAACAGTAAAAACACGCCAGATTGTTAATGCTCTTGTTCGAGCCTCTTTCCAGAGTAGGGATCCCGAGAGAGATATTGACAGATCAGGGCACAAATTTTACTTCAAAAAACAGATAAAAGCTGTGTACAACTTATTATGCATTAAGCTATCCATACCACGCCATATCACCCTCAACTGCAACTGACGGTTTTTACAACAGAGCGCTTTAACCCGACATTGAAGCAGATCCTGAGGAAGCTTTGCAAACAGCAACGGAACGGACTGGGACGAATGGCTACCGTTTGCTCTGTTTGCATACCGTGAAGTACCCCAAGCTTCTAGTGGTTTTTCGGCCATTCGAGCTTCTCTACGACTGACAGTGACGAACGGTAGCTCCCTCTGGGACGTCTTAAAGGAAAGCCTGGGGATGGAGAAAACGAGGAGAATGCTGAACATCTTGTCTTATGTTTTAAAGATAAGAGAAATTGAGCCAGCTGACAGAGGCTGTCCACCGTAAACATGGAAAAGGCTCAGAAAACAGCAAAAGCGCTGGTATGATAAAGCAGCAAGGAAAAGAAAGATGCTAAAGCAAGACAGAAAGGCTTATCCTGGCTGCCCACCAGTGACACTGGACTTTTAGCCAAATGTCAGGGGCCATATGAAGTGCACAGACAGGTGGGGAAAACCACTTAGAAAACTGCACCTTCCTGAAAGAAAGAAGAGCAAAGTTCCAGAGCTTCCACATCAATTATGCTAAGACCGTGGGAATGAACCGGATACCACGAGTGCTGAACAGCTGTGGATAAAGGGCTGTAGAGGAAGACCGAAGAAGTGAAGGAGCCCAAAGTACTTTCCAACAGGCGGTGGGGTGTGAGGTTCTTCCTGAGGTGTCCCCACCTGAATGCACAACAGCAGAAGGAACTACTTGCGAGTAATTCCTTTAAATCTGGTTCTCTGGAAAAAACCAGGACGGACGGCAGTTAGACCCAATCACAGCATCAGGCCTCTCCAAAGACGAGCCAATCCGACAGAACCACCTCTGCAGAGTGCCAGCGCGACTAGTTCCCAGAACTCAAGAATGAGGTGGAGGAGATGGCTGAAAATGGGCATTCATCGAACCATCGACAGTGATGGTGCAGCCCGGTCGTCCTATAGTTCCGAAAAAGGATGGAGGTCTCACGCTTCTGTGTTGACTTTTCAAAGCTAAAAGCTGTGTTCAGCCTTCGACCATACCCCCATGCCTACGGGCAGATGAACTCATAGAGAGGCTGGGGTAAGGAACAACAAAGGTTCTGTCCAAACATTGGACCTTGCAAAGGGATACTGGGCATGGTACCACACTTAGCCAGCTCGTCTAGAAAGCTTACAGCGTTTAGAACACCATCTGGACTGTACCATTTTCTCACAATGGCCTTTTGGATTGCACGGATCCGCGAGGTGGGCAAGCAGACGTTCCAGAGATTGATGGACAAAGGTCCTCAGGGGCACAGAGTGCTTTGCAGTCAGCCTGTACATCTGACGACGTGGTCATCTACAGTTCGTCATGGGAGGAGATCTGAGGCACCTGAGCATCGTGATGAGGAAGATCACCGAGGCTGGCCTTACAGCAAATCCGACAAGTGTAATCTCGCTCTTGGAGAGGTCTCGTACCTAGGCCTACATCCTGGTGGGGGGACAAATACGACCTCAAGTGGACAAGGTTGAGGCCGTGAAGCAACGCGCAACCCTCTACAAAGAGGAGGTGTGGTTCATTTTTTGGGTCTGGTGGGATGGTAACTGCAGGTTCATCCCAAATTTTGCAACTAAGGCTACAGCTTTTGACTGATTTAACAGAGGAACGACCAACCACAAAGGGTAAAATTTGGACCGAGAACTGTGAAACATTCTTTAATGAGCTTAAAAATGCTTTGTGTGAGGAGCCTGTTTTTAGCCAGCCCAGACTTTTCTAAACCTTTTATAGTTCAAACTGATGCGTTCGGGCTCAGGGCTGGGAGCAAGGTGTTATTACAGGGAGAGGGAGAGGACCGAAAACCCCATCCCTGTATATAAAGCAGGAAAACTGTTCCCAAGCAAAAGTCAAAGTACTCCACATTGAGAAGGAAGGCCTTGCCATAAATGGGCTCTGGACTGCATTGAAGTATTATTTGCTCGGGAATGACTTTGTTTTAGAGACTCGGACCACAGGGACTTTGCAGTGGATTCGCACGGATGAAAGACTCCCAACGCCAGGAATCACACGGCTGGTATCTGTCATTGCAGCCCTATACCGTTTTGATATTGTTTATAGAAAAGGCTCCCAAAATGTTATAGCTGACTACCTGTCTCGCCACTGGGAAGGTGTCGTAGCTTTGAACGGGGGGGGTGTGGTGATGCATGTGAGGCATCGCACATCACTAGAATGCCTATGTATTTATACAAACTATGTACACTTACCTGTAACTGCTTAACTGGATAATGGTGAAAAGGGAACTGAAGGGTTTCACCTTAGTTTTACCTTTTTTTAGGCGAACCCAACCTCTGTAGAAGAGGAGGGGAAAATTAGAGTAAGTGGTAACAGAACAGACTGTGATTGTGAACTCCAGGATCCCCTCCAGGCCACTAATGGTTAAGCCCGGGGGAAGGGGTAAACCTGTTTAAATGTGGGTGTTACTGGGGTACTGGAGAGAGGGTTCCCGCTCTTTTCTAGATAGCGCATGGTTAGGGATCTGTGTGACTTATAGTCATAAACCACAACAACACTTCTGCCAGTAGAGTATATCTTGTGTCGTTTTTATTTTTCTTTTTTGTCTCGTGTGTGAACGTGCGTTTTTACGGTTAAATATGTAATAATGTCTGTACGTTGGTGTGTAAATAAAGGTGAAGGGGAAAAACTACTCTTGTGCATACCGCACCTTTTTCCAGACCTCTAGACTGTTCGCCCGACACTACCCATAAAGGGCGCCCCCTACCACGACTTTTGTCCGGTAGAAGGACGCGCTTTATCACACGTTGCAATGGTCTGCTAGCATGTAGTCCTGCATCATGCAGCCAATGGTGCACATTACAAAAGCTTACAGGATGACTCATGGAGGGCATCACTGCTCGCTGAATGTCCACAATCGTGGCTGTTGGGTCAGTCAGCTACAGCGACCCATCTTTGCTGATGTTACATGTACGGCTGAGCTTGAAACTTGAATCATTGTCCAACCAGCCCATTAGGATTCATTACTGTTGGCTGGTTCTTTCTGGGTGCAGCTATTTGTGGAAAAATGAAGCACTTGTACTTAACGCCTGTTGTGACTAAAATAATAGAAAGCTGTCTTTATAATGGCAGTGTTTATTAACACATTACGAAAGCTTGACAGAGGAGCAGTCAGCACAGTTTCCTTCACAGTGCTTAGCAAAACTCTTATCTAGGGCCTTTATATGACTTCCACCTTTCTCACCGATTGCCCTTTGCCACAATTAGATTCTCTCCAGTGATTCATCGTCTCCTTGTTACCATGCAGAAGTAACCTGATCAAAGGTTCCAAGTGGCGCTCCAGATTGGTGAGGTGTAGACCGTGATACCAGATAAGAACATCATGAGTCATGAGCCCGGAGAACAGAACACTAGGTGGCCCACATGAGCATTCGGCTCTAGCTGAACCGTGTATTAACCCACCAGTCATAAGAGTATTAGACCAATTTTAAAGGGGGGGGCAACTCTGGTAACATGACCTGGTTTTTGAGCTCAGCATGCAGCCCTGCTGATGTTTTTGGGACAAAATGTGTGGTGGTTTTGCTGCTTCCTCAGCCGCTCTCCAAATCTCCTCCTGCTCTCATCACACAAAGCGTGAAAGAGAGTGAGATCTCTGACAACTGATGTTACACAGTCTATGGGCTGAAATTCAGCGTGGCTTCTCTGGGCTCGGGTACCGTCACCGAAGTCGAGTATCACGCCAGCCAGTGCAGCTGACACACAAAATGCATCTCTACACACATCGTAGATTATGGCCATGCATTAGCTTACTCTAGTCCTCATCACTATGGCAACTGCACAGCGCTGCCAAATTTATTGATAGCAGGGCAGAACGCTCAGCGAATCCGAACGTGTTTCCAAGTGATTCCAGGCCACCTAAATATATACTCGTTCCTCTTTGAGAGCCCGAACGTTCGGCCTGGTTTTTAGGCCAGCCTTGCGCTTATGACAAATTTCTATTGGTTATATGAAAGCAGCAGAGTGCAGGCTGCAGCCTGAGGGCTGGAGCGAGCAAAGTGGGCCTACGTCCAGTATATACCCTCTTAAATACTAAAGGAATCTGCGCCGCTCCAGATAATAAATAAATGCTGACAGGATTTTCAATTTTAGCATGTTTTAGTACTGCAGGGTTGCCGGGGTGGGTTCGCAAAGTACCTCGTTTTCCGTCTACAGATAGCATGTGGTCTTGCATTGTGTTTTTGAAAGCCATTTTCTACAGGACATGACATGAGGATTATGGATTATGCAAGCTTGCTTACACAACTTTGGCCATTGATTTTTCTCCTTTTGCTGTAGGCCTAATCTGCCTCACATAATCACAGGCTGCAGAATGGGGTTAAACTGAGGCCTTCTTTGATAAAGGAGGTTAATACCAGTGCAGCATTAGAATGTAGAACTGCGTTACATTTAGAATGAGTGACTTAAGCAGATCTGCTCCGCTGGTCTCTGCAAAAAACAGGCAACCTGTGTATTTCATTTGCTTTGAAGGACCATAGCATACACTTAGCATAAAGACCCAACACATTACCAGAGCAAACTAAAGCTCTCCCTTAAAATAACCAAGCCAGCATGGTCCAGCAAGGTGTTTCCTGAAATCCTGCTTTGTCAAATACCCTCCAAGATTTCTCAGTTAGCCAGATATCTTGAACCCAAAATCAAGCCTGTCCAATAGGAAAAGAGCAAAGGACATTCTGATTGGACAGTCCGTATCTCCAGGCTCAAGTTATCTGATTGAGAAGTCCTGCTTTGTGGAATACCAGATCACCATGTGAATAAACGAGTCGGTGTGCTCCTGTTTATTTGGAAAGGAAATCTGCAACCACAAAAGTCCACTGTAAATAGGACTGGACACCCCTGGAACCTAAATCTAGTCCAGAAACTATCCTAGACCCACCCAGAAGAGCAATGTAAACAAACAAGCTCCTTCGAGAATCAAATACAAGCGTGGTAATAAAGCTGTGATTTGTTTTGCCTTCTTATATGCCAGCTATGTCCTCCAGTCAGAAGGTACGTGGTCATCCCAGTGGACAATTAACTTCTTGTCCGTGAGAAGCGCACGCGCGAGCACGCACGCACACGCACACACTCACACGCACATACACACCTTAAACACAAATACACACACAGTTCCACTTGTGCCAATGATGATGTCATCCCGTTCCAACCGTGAGAGGGCGGGGTCCTGCGCGATTCGAACGGCTGCTCCTCCCTGGGAGCCAATAGGCGGAGGACGCACACGTCTCGATCCCTGTGTGAGCTCGGCAGGTGGGCGGGGCCAGCGCCTGTGGCAGTTCGGTTCCTCAGCGCAGCGAGCACATTTGAACACACTGCGCCAAAGACCGAGAGGGGTGGCGAGAAAACCACCAAAAACTACGGGAAAAACACGGACCCCAGACTTCAGAGTCAACTTTGGACAGAGGTGAGACACAAACTGAGCCATAATAACGTGTAGCCGTCTGTATTTCTTCGTTGTAGCTTTAGGCGTAGGCTAAGTAGCAGCAGCTTTCCACAGCTCGTAGTTTTCCGAGGAGGGAAAAGTAGGTGGTGGCTCGAGCCGGACTTGTTGTTTTGGATCAACTTGGCTGTTCCGTGAAGACGAGTGTCGCCCTCTCGTTATTAGGTAATGCCTTTGGTTTGGTTTGTGTGCAGTCGTCGCCCGAAGTTGTTGTGAGGTGCTTGAATGAACTGCCACCTGTTTTCTTGAGGAGACCCCGGCGCAGTTGGTAAGCTGACAACGGCGGTGGAGGCTGCGCCCCTCTCCGCCTGTAACTCGCCTAGTTACACCTTGTTGGGAATGACCGCGTAGCTCGGAGGCTACAATAGGTCTTGTTTATGACCGACACGGCCCGCTTTCCGTGCTGATATGTGGCGGTGCTGAGGTAAAACTGGGCGGTAACAGACGGGACTTGCTCATAGACCGGATAAAAGTTTCACCCAAGTGACATTCCTGAAAACAGCCAACGTTATGTGCAGCTTCAAGCGGCTCACCTTGAAGCTACCTGAAGTTTAGCCCAGCCCGTACCCTGCTATGGCGGCGGATGTTGGTGAACTAGCTTGTGAATATTTAATGCAGCTAGTTATGAAGCTGTTGCCCTCGTGTCAGCCCCTGCCTCGCCTCTCTCTTTACATAACAAATTATGGTGGATTTGATCGGAGAACTCGCTCGACTGGAAGGATGAGGACGTTTGTTGTTGAAGTTTGCAGTGACCTCTAGATCCAGTTCCTGTAAGAATGCCACCGCAGCTCCGAGCTGATTTCTAAGCCCTTTCATTCTCCATGAGGAGAAGAGGAAATGAACTCCCGTGGCCTCGGTTCATGTCCAGAAAGTCTTATCAGTTACAAAATAAGGTCACCACACGTACCAGGAAGGCTTCTTTAGTAGGTCAGAAACGTTTACTAGCTAGATACCCTCCCAGTCTTAGACCTGTTCCTGTTATGAATGTGCAGCAGTGATTGAGGGCACGCTTCAGGCAGGTCTGTGGGTTACATGCACGCCTCTTAGTAGATGTGGAGCATGATGGTCAGCATATTTTTATTTTCGACACCATACTATATTAGTGTGCTTTTATGATATTATGAGGATAAGACATACTGTGATTATGATTTGACCCCTGCAACTGAACTGTTACAGTCACACAGGAGTCCACTGCACTTGACACCACCAGTTAATACAGTCCGTCTGTTTACTCAGGTAGTTTGTTTTACTGTACAGTGTCTGAGGTACTTAATATTAAAATATTAATAACAGTTTATATAAACAGATATCAATACTTGGCATCTATGTATTAATACAGTATTGGCATGCAAAATATTTTGAAACTATGGGTGTCGCCTACCACTGCAGCCACACAACAAATATCCTCCCTGTTCACTTTCGTTTTGGTACAATGATATTTTTGTTCATGTGATTACTAAGGAAGTTGGTTTCCTACAAACCACTGCAGTATTTTATTATTATTACTATTACTATTATTATTATTATTATTATTAATATAAGGCATTTGGAATGAGAACACTAATTTAAGGCATGAAATATGAAAGATGTGAAATATGAAAAAATTATGAAAAATGATTATTAAATTTGTGAGTGTCAGCTTGTGGCTATAAGGATAAGGCTACATTATTGCGGTTAGGCTGGAATATTTTTGGGATACTGTGCTGATTGGTGTACCTGGGAATGCTTCACAGTGATTCCTTATTGTGGTATATCTGATTTCTGGTAGGCCTTCTGCCTAGTGAAGTAAATCATATAGAGATCTGCTGAAAGCTCATATGAAAGTCTGTAATGCTGTTGCTGGGTTGTTCCAATAGAGCAGTAAAATTCTGTGTGCTACTTTTTAAGGCCTGGTTGAAACAAGTGGTGTTTGCATGACGTCTGCATGATTTTAGAAAACTTCCAACAGCTGTTAACGTTGCTTGTTACTGTGTGGTTGTTATGTTATATTTGACCCACTTGACCTAAATGTCTAAATGCTTTATTATTTTATTATACGTATTGGAATACATACAATAGTCAGTTCAGTGCTACATTTGAATACAGGATGGTACTAGCAAGCGCTGACCTAGTATCTGCTGTACTTTTTTTCTGTTTTGTTTTTGATGAACATGCTGGTCAGAACCAGGTCATGACCTCAATCTTCTCACTGTGGCATGGCACAAGCCTATTGTACCTCACCTTTCCTTAAAGTTCATTTGTACTTTCATGCAAGGAGAGTGGTGGAGCACATCAGAA
The DNA here is from genome assembly GCA_024036415.1 of Prochilodus magdalenae. Taxonomy (NCBI): domain Eukaryota; kingdom Metazoa; phylum Chordata; class Actinopteri; order Characiformes; family Prochilodontidae; genus Prochilodus; species Prochilodus magdalenae. The sequence goes on along the minus strand of JAMWET010003901.1, from coordinate 238,502 downwards.
GCTACTGTGTACTTTCAGTTGGTGAATATGTCTGTGTTTTTTGCTTAGGACTGTATAATTTGCCTGTTTAAAGATAAGTATTTTTAGCAGTATTGTGATTGTAATCATTTATGACACGTAGTGATTGATGTGGTTCACAGTCTAAGACTACGCTTGTGATTTGTCAAGCCCCCATCAGCGACTTGGGAAGAATGCTCATGGAATATTTAGCTGGAATATGCAAGATTGATCCATGCACAAACTGCACACGCGGCAGAAAGTCTGCTTTGTTGTGATTCACTGGAGAATTCCCATTAGCAGTCACTTAATCTATAAAAACACTCCTAGAAAACCATGTTGTGAAGACTTTTAGGATGTTCTTTTATTTTTTTATGTCCATGGATATGCAGTGAAACAGTCAGCAAGGTAACGCTTATGTCCCCAGGCTATGTTTGCTCCACGATCACCTTTCTGTAGAGGAATAAATCTGCAGATAGACTAAGCATTTACATCCCACGCTGCTGCTGTTATTTAAAACCGGCTACAAAGCTGAGTCTCAGGAAGATTTTCTGCCTGAATCCAACCGTAAATAGAGGATGATACCGCTTCAGCATGGTGCTTTAGGTCATTATGGCTTAAAGGCGTGATATATTGGGGGAACTCGGGTCTTACGTCAGCGCTCCTGTACTGTGTGAATGCAGGTGTGTATCTGTGCAGGGTGGATTTGTGCTAAATCAGGCGCATGAATGAGCGTGCTAGAAAGGCTAATAATGATATACAGCCACCCACTGACAGTGATGATCGAAGAACAGGTCTTTTGTTGATGTTTTTTTTTATTTTTATTTATTTATTTTTTTTCCCTGTCCTATTTTCCATTTCTTAGCCATATGAATAGTCACATGGTCCGAAGTAGCTGATCCTAGATTATTTTACTCTCTCACTCACTCTCTCTCTCTCACTCTCTCTCTCTCGATAAACATGAAACAGGATGGGGCCAACAGCAGCATTAGCAAAGTAATAAAGCCTCCCACTGCAGGACTCATGCTGTTGAGAGATTAGCACCTGGTTGTTGGAGGACACTGGGGCTCAGTTTCGATGCTGCTAAATTCTGGTCTGTATTTCACTCAAAGCTCTTGTGCCTCCTACACAGGATGCCATATGATAATTTGTTGCCCCATTATTAAAATGGGTTATATGTGACTGTGTAGTTAATCCTTCAGAAGGTGTTTAGGGAAAAACCTTAATTTTAATGTATGTATTGACTTTTAAGGTCTTGCCAGGCTAACGCCATGTGAGTCCAAGATGCTGAGGAATCTCTTTTGTCAGTGAAATCTGTGCCAACTACTTGAAGCCAAAAGTCATGCTTTAGCCCAGTTTCCTTTCAGTAAAATTAAGCCCTCTTGTCCTGCATTTCTCTGTGTTTTTAAGCCTACAGTCCACTAATAGCATTTGCATGTTTTGTTTTACACCGAACACAACTTCTTTTTATCCCTTAAATCGTTAAGTCGTTTTGCTGCTGTGGTCTCCGTTTTGATTGCCGGCTCTAATGTTTAGGATTTTAACAAGCAGTCTGTAATGAATGGTACCAGTAACGTCAGTGTGATGGGAGGGGCTAAATTGCTGTAGCCTGAATAGGTGAATATGTGTAAATGCGCAGGTTCTTATTGGAACAAAGAAACCAGGCAGAAACTCCATGTTGACATTCTAAGTCCTACATCATATGGTCCAGTTTAAACCCCCATACGGTTCCTTTAGCAGCTTCTACATAGGGACAGTCACTGTGCAGAGTTATAATTGTCCTTTTGTTAAGTGATGCTGATCTGTGTACTTCTGTATGAAGTTTTCTGGGTTATTGTTTTGATTGTGTGGTTTGTCAGCCTCAGAGTAGCGTTAAAATACAGAATGTTTGTCATGTGCCTGTCACATTATTACATAATCTACTATTCACAATCATGTGGGAGGATAAGTTATTTGAGGATAACGTATAATACGTTGTTGTTTTTATAGGTCTTTTATTTTACTTTTTTATTTTGCTGCAGCAGGCTAATGTGAGTTGTGTGTTTACTAGTTTTTACCTGACGCGTGTTTCTTTTTAACATTTGTTAGTGCAGTGTGCCATGTGGAAAGGATGATCAGCATTGGCTACTAAGTAAACGTACCCAGGACACAAGATGGCTAATCAGTTCTTTAATAGCTGCAGACAGAGGACAAGCAAAGGCAGTTAAATTGTTAATGCAAGTTTTTGTTTTAAAATTCAGATAAACTTTCAAATTAGTGATGGCCCTGGTTTGTTTACCCCGTTTTACCCATTAACTTCTTAGACAATAGTGAAGTGATTAGTGTCCTGGTGTTCTTTAGATATGAATCAGGCTCACGTCCCGTGTGCCCATCTCAAAGTGTTTCATTGTTTAGCCTAAGGACTTCAGTCCATTAACTTCATGATGGCAACTTCATCATGTAAAAGAGGGAAAGGATGAGGCAGGTGGTTAATTGGGTCTCTCTCTCTCTTTCTCTCTTTGTCTCTCTCTCTTTTTCTCTCTCTCTCTCTCTTTTTTTCTCTCTCTCTCTTTTTCTCTCTCTCTCTCTTTCTTCTTCTTCTTCTTCTTTCTCCCCTCAGTCTCTCTCATTTTTCTGTCTCTCTTTCTCTTTCTTTAAGAACCCACACGCCCTCAAGTAGGTCAAATGCTTCTTCGGAATGTTTTAATTTCGTTCTTTTTTGGAGAGGTGGAATATTACGGATTCCAGTGTGTTGCTATGGCATCAGACTGCTCATTTGACTGTTACCTCTATATTTTAGTCACTTCTAAATCTGGGTAGAGGAGGTGGCGTTCCCATTCCTTGACCCTCACTTCAGCTTGTTAAAGCACAGTAGAGAGTGTTGTTTCTGGCAGGCAGCCGGTTGGGCAAACACTGTGAGGAGAGCATCCCAGCTTCGTTCGACATTTTATTTTACACAGTTATTTTTCTGTTCATAATAATGTAGTGGAAGAAAGAAGGCATTCTTTAGACCTTTAGTCTCATTGCAACATTTATGTATGTATGTATGTATGTATGTATGTATGTATGTATGTATGTATGTTTATTTGTTTATGTATGTTTACTTTACTACATAATTTGAACATAGTAGCTGCCCCTAGCGTTGTGTAGATTTGTCATGATGATAAATGATTTGAAAGAGAGAGTTCAAAATCAGGAAAGAAATCTTGTCACATTAATATCTATTAAAAGCCATGAATGTTGAAACAGCTAGGCTAATGGTATTGTGGTTGTGTAAAATCCGTGGTTGTAGTGGAGCATTATTGTAGTGGGTTTATATGGCTATGAAAGTGTAATTAATGTAGTTATAGAGGACTGATTTGTGAATGTCACACAATATTTACTATCCTGTGCCCTGGGGTCAGTCGCACTCATCAACACTATAGCGGAGACAACGTATGAAGCCTGATCTCTGTGCTTTATTCACACTTCTCCTTTTATTTGATCTTTCAGTGAGAGTGAAAGTTTAGATTACTGTGGCTACTTCTGAAATCCCGACACTCATGATGTCTGCACTCTCTCTTTCCCAGAGGGCGCTTCTGCACGACTTATTTATTCATTTATTTATTTGAAGCCACTGAATATTAATCAAAGTTTTGCAATAAGAACATTAATGTTTCTTTCATCTTTGATCTCGGAGCAGAACTCTTCTCGTGTCTCTCTCTCTCTCTCGTCCTCCTCTTTTTCTCTCCCCCTCTCTCACACTGAGGGAAAACTCTGGTGGTGACTAATCTGAGCTGATTTTCACTTGCCAGTTTGCAGCATGTGGGATGAGGCTCTTCCTTGACTGTAGGCTAGTGCAGATTTATTGCTGCATTTCCGAGTGCTGGTGTGCTGAAGGTCTAGCATCATGAGGCTCCCTGTAAAATTTGCTCTTTGTCGTGTGTATATAAGCTGAGAGTAGGGCTGAGTGGTTTGTGGAAGAATGTGTTACTGTGATTGAGATTTAAATGTAATTATTTTCCTTTAATTCAAGCTCTTTTTTTTTTTTATTATCAGGAAGACCATTCTAACCATTTTCAGGCTTTCAGGCAAACACTAAATGTAGTGTGCTAGAATGCCAGTTCATGAGCTCTGTGTTAATAGGTTAAATTTCAAACTCAAGACAGCCATGCATAATGATGAATATAATTAAAATTACAATTTGAAATTTGCTCTCTTTCATATTGTAATTTTTATATAGAAATGTTTACCCTTACAACCACATCTAGAAGTTTCATTATTTAGTTGTTAAATTTGAGTTGCTTGCTATTTCTGTCTTTCAGTTTTGAACACACTTCATCTCAGGAACCTTTTAATAAATGGAGCCTTAAATGTAAGAGAGAGAGCGCTTTGTTTTGATCATTTCCTCTAGACCACATTCCTTTCAGCATTCCAGAGTTCTGGTAGGTCTACCCTGCAGTAGTTCGTACTGCTGCTATTTGTCTGTTGTATTTGTTCATGTTAGGGCAGTGTTTGCATGTTAATCCTGTGAAAATGATAGAAGGCTAGTACTGTACTCCTGTGAAGAGCCTGCCCTTAAATGTTTGCTCAGCTGTTGCCTTCAGATTGTAAGATTTACGAGTCCATAAGAGTTAATGAATGGGAATTTGGCTAAACAGGGGGAAGGGGAAAATCATCACAAATTTAATTGGTGGAAAGCATTGGTGCTTACTAACATGTTAAGCTATTTTATTTAGGCTAATTTTAAATATTATAGTCTAGGGCAGTAAGGGCAGGCATTAATATATATAATAATTTCATTATACGTGGTGTACATCAAGCGTTTATGTTAAAATATCTATCATATTATGTATACATTTGATTTTTTCCCCCTAATGCTTCACATACTGCGCTGCACTAAATCTAAACTGGACTAAATATGTTCTCTTTGTAAAGAAACATGCTTTTCAGTACTGACAAGAACTGACAGCAATAAGTAAATATGGTGAAGGAGGACCATGCAGGAAGCCTAGCCGTTTTAAACAAACACTCATTTATTGAACATGGCAGCATAAGAGAACCGCCACCAAAGTTGCTGAAACAGCAAGCAGGTCCTTGATATGTTATCTGGACCCTGATTCCAGTACAGTAAAGTCAAATAAACACACTTGCACCCTTTAGTTGTGACACTACCAGTCACAACTATTCAGAGTCTGTCTTACTGTGAGTCCGGCACTCCTGCAGTGCTTGAATACACTGGGAGAACCTGTGGTATGTATTTTAGTCTTACTCCACTGTACAGTCAGTGCTGTTCAAAGCTATTAAGGTACTGTTTTGACAGCTCTTGTGTGTGAGGCTCTATGAAAGCAGTACATTCATTCACTTCACATAGAAAAGCTATGTGACAACCATACACCCACCGTAATGGTAGTCTTTCCTCTTTGTTGTTGAACACTCCAGTGTGATGTGTTGGCTTCGCAGTCTGGGAGGGCAAAGTCTAATACACAACTTCCTCCAATGTCTGTGAAGCCTGCCATTGCATCATTCCAAGCTGCTGACCCCAGAGCACTGGGAATCAGCTGGGCATTCTGCTTGGTTGTGGAGTTGTGCACTGCTTACACTGAAATGGAAGAAAGGCATCCTGCTAGGGCTGGTCCGAAAGACCTGAGCGCCCCAGTGTTTGTTTGTTTGTTTGTTTGTTTGTTTGTTTGTTTGTTTGTGTTTCTTTCTTTCTCTGTTTAGCAATCAGAAACAGCCTGTTTTCAAACGACAGATATTGTATATTACAATTGTATATTGTATACATACAGATATGTATGTATGTATGTATGTGTATATACATATATAAGATATAAAGATGTTATATGAATGTTTAAAAAGGTAAAACTAACATCATTAATTATAGATAAGATGGATAATATTTTTAACATGTGGGCTGCTGACCACCAATGGGCCATAATGCACGCTCTAATTTTCTGTGGGCTGGAAAAATCATATAACAAATTTAGTGTTATATTAAGTATGTGTTTAATTTTCTGAACACATATACAAGTCAAAATGTCAGAGTAGCAGTGTAATTAAATCTTCAGTTTGGGACAACATAACTGCTGACAGAGGTTTTGTAAGGCCCTTCCACAGCTCCCTTTTTTGAATTGATGATTTTAGTGTTTGGTGGTTTTGTTTGCTTTTTGGTGGGCTGCTTTTCTTTGTAGGTATTGTCAGGTGGGTCTTATAGTGTAGCATATCTATTCCAGCAGAGAGATGATTAAAAATACTTAAAATATTATGGAATAGTTTTTTTTTTTTTTCCACATTTGTTTCAGAGAACCAGTATTTGAGTACTTGTATTAAATTCTGCCTTTTTGTGGCAGACCTAGAATCCTGTAAAGTAGGTTCTGTAGTCTGTATAATATAATGTGCACCATTATCATTATCATTTCCTATTTTATGATTCCAAAAAACAATGCATATTATTTTCCTAAGGAGCATGTTAGAGAGTCTTTACGAATGTGGAGTTTGAGATTAATGTTGTTGTTGTTGTGTTGTGTGTGTTTTTTTTTTTTTATTTATTTTTATTTTTTTTGCGCAGCAGCAGCAGTATGTGACTATTAGCTGACATTCTTTTTCTTTTCATACAATGGATTGCTCTGCTAGAATATCACCCTTCAGGCCAAGGACACTCACTCAAGCAACAAGCACTCACTCATACAAGCTTGCTTTTCCTGTCCTAAACAGTGCGCACTCACACAAATAGGAAGGAGGGCTTGGAATATGAGCTGGTCCAGGAATACCACAGTTCAGGTAGTGTGGTTGACTGAGTGAACTTTGCCCTATTTAATCCTACTGTATGTTCCCACACACAGTGAAGTGCTGTGCTTTATATAAAAAAAAAAAAAATTAAAAAAAAAAGCTTTCTCTGTGGTTTAGTCAGAGTGAACGGAGCAACTCCCTCAGAGTGTGTGTGAGTGTGTGAGTTCTACACCTACCTCTGCACAGTTGTACATCCTAACATCTTATGTAATTCTGCACACTTGGCCGTGTGAGTATGTTAATCACTTTTCATTCCCTCAGCTCGTGCTGGTAACAATGTAGTAATGAGATCAGAGGGGGGAAATAGAGAACTGAGAATGTAAGCTGTGGTGTATGTGGTTTCCTGGGTGGGTTGTGGTGAGCCAAATCCAGAGAGGCATTCTTTTCAGCTTACAACCCTACCCCCCCCCAAACCACACACATACTTACATTTACTTTCCTTCTTCCAGTATGGATCTGTCCTCAGAACAATGTGAACGTCATGTGGGCCATGTAAATTGTACACCTTTGTAGTGCAGAAACACTTTCTTAAGCACGGCCATACAGTTCTGTATCTCTTTGTATAGAGCAGACCAGAGCCAGTTGAGTAAAGCCTGCAGACGCTGTACTTTTTGTTCCCATATTCTGTGTAGTATTGTGCAACAAGGTTTTTTTTTTTTTTTTCTAAGTAAATTTCCAGTCACAACAGCCTTCATCTAAGCTTGCGTGACCTAAAAAAAAAAAACTTGCCTAAAAGTATGTAGTACCTCCATGAGCATGAATAACAGCTGTGATTGGAATTGGCACGGACTGGACAGGTTTCTGGATGTAGGCCACATCAATGTTCAGAAACTCCTACTTCAAAGAATTTCCAGATTTGGTGGATGCCTTCCCTGGTACGATTCTAAGAATTTCCTGTAGACTAGTGTTTTTGGCATTTAAATTAATTAATTAAATGATCTGACTTTTGAGTAGCTCTGCAGGTCATTACAATGCATGTAATATGTAATATATATATATATATATATATATATATATATATATATATATATTAATTTTATTATATATTATATATATAATATTATATATATATAATAATTTCAGCGCTTTGAGGTCATCATTAAGGTCTTGATATAACAGAGCATACTACAGGTTGCCTTGGATTTCTCTCTTGTGAAGATAGTTATGGATTTGTAGCTCTATGTAAGACTACTACTTTTACATGTCAAAATAAATAAATAAATAATCATGTCTAACCCTTATCTGATCCAACCCTTCCTCAGCCTGTCTGACACATGCGCACGCTTTCAGGCTGTACTAACAGTGGCATTACGGCAGCACTAAAGCATTCCAGACTTGCTGTCCAGCATGCCGACATATCTGCACATCGGCCGAAAACATTCCACAGCCTCTAGTTACTCGGAACTGCCCCCATCTCCTGTAATGCTGGGGAGGTGTTCAAACAAGTTGTCTTCAGCTGCTGATGGTTTTCTCTTTCTCTTTGTTATTTTGTTCAAGACAGAAATTCAAGACTGAGAACTTGCTGTTCACTGTGGCCCATTAAATGGAATTACTGTTTTAGGGGTGATTAAAATTCAGTCGAATGAGGCAGTTGAACCGCTGGGCTTTTGGAATGTTCAGATTAGTTATAGGGATATGTGCCTGTGTGTGCGCCTGTGTGTGCGCCTGTGTGTGCGCCTGTGTGCGCGCCTGTGTGTGCGCCTAGAAATTGGAACTAAATCCCCCTGGACCAGTGTTATGTTTTAACACATTGGCCCAACACCATTTGTGTCTTCCAGAGCACAATAGAACGAAGTGTTATTAAAATGTAAACATCTGTCTGATGCTAATACATAATTTTACATTACAGTAGATTTGTTTTATAAGCAATTATCTCCTGATACGCATATATTTACACCCCTACATTTTGATGTTCAGATTGGTGGAACCTCTTCAGGCAAGCACATACGCAAAGCCCATGTTTACACCATCATTCACCGTGGTGACTGTAAACATACAGCAGACTAGGTACAAAAGGCAGCGACAAGGATGTATTGTGTCAGCACGGTCTGCTGAGAATCTGAGCGGAATTCACCAAACAATGTTAATACCCCAAGTAATTAGTGGCATTAGTGCATGGCAGTGTTTGTGAGTGTGTGAGAGAAAGGGAGATGGAGAGCCAGAGATAAGATAGTCGTTGAGAAGAGGTATGAGGCCTATCAGTTGTCCTCCGGTCAGTGTGACATGATTAGTGCTGATAGGAGTGCAGTGTAGCTCTGCATTAAAGACTGTGTTGGAGAGAATACTTCATTTCTCTCTCTCATTTCTACCCAGTAGGGTCGTGATCCGGGACTGGGTATTTTTCCCCTTGTGAGGTGATTATTGGCTGTGTGATCAGATCTTCCGTGCTCTTCATAGATAATTAGCCTACAGTGTTCTGCATGGGCAGTCTTAAAATGTATCTTTAGTCACTACAGTGCTAGAAAACCAGCTAAAATCGGAGTGATTATCGGAGCTGAAATGATTCCGTCTGTCCAGGGGACCATTCACGTAGTGAATGCTTTAAGAATGGAGCTGTGCTTAAGAATGGCTCTGCTGTTTATGGCTGCTTTGTGACAGTGGTGAAGTCGGAACTTAAAATACTGATCTGCAAGCCAGAGACGCACACACAGGAGAAGCTGCACGCAGAACTGCCCTGCTGTTTTATTTTATTACTTTTAATAAGCAGTATCTTTATGACACACCCCGCAGTAAACAGCAGCACTGTCGCAGGGGTCAGAAGCACTTTCTCCCGTTAATGATTATGGGCCGCCAGCTAGTGCTGTAAGTGGATCATTTTCTTTGGATGTTTTCTCTTAGACGTTTGTTTGTTCCATTCACTGGATTCAAGACCGGTTTCATTGTGCTTTTGGGTCTGCTTCTAGCAATCACATTTAACTAGAACGTGAGCATGTGCCGTAAAAGCCCATTCCCAGCAAAGTGTCATGAAAAAAGTGAACGTGGTCTGAAATGTGTTTTGGAATGAAACCCTTCAATTGTGCACAACAGGGAGAAGAACATTTCTTAATGGCGGTTGTGCATTGGACTCCAACCCCCGTGTGGATGAATCTGATGATTGTAAGCATGTTGAAAGTGCGTTTAGAGATACAGTGCTGTGAAAACATGTTTGCCCCTGATCTGACTTCTACTGTTTTGCCAGTTGGTCACAAGGGATAATTTCAGTGATAATATAAACGATATATTATACAGTTTAATATGAGATAAAGACAGTAAGTGTAAACACATAATGCATATTTTTGGTAGCCATTCAGAGATAGCTTGCTTGTGTGCCCTTGATCTTCTACTTCAGGATATTCTGAAAGAGAGCAGAATTCATGGTTCCGTCCATTATAACAAGTCATCCAGGTCCTGCAGGAGCAAATTAGCCCCAGGGCATCACAGTACAGTCAACATTTTTGTCTGTTGGTATGGGGTATGATGATAAGATTATGATAATATGGGGTGTTAGTTTTACGCCAGATGCAACAGAGCCCATGTCTCTCAAAGACTTCCACCTTAGACTCATCAGTCCCCTGAATATTATCCCAAAAGTCCTCTAGATGTTGTTAAATGCTTTTTACCAAATGCAGTTTGAGCCTTTGTGCCCTTTGTCAACAGTGGTTTTGGCTTTGTGACTGTGCCATAGATGCCATTTTTGCCCAGTGTTTTTCTAATTGTGGAATGGTGTACATTGACCTTAACTGAGGCAGTGGAGGTCTGCAGTTCTTTGCAGGCCTTCCCAGGTGGTAGTTTTTAATACCTTTTAGAATAGGACATCATGTGCTGTTTTTTTAAGACCTTCTAGCTGCTTTATATTGCCAGACAAAGATGTTTAGATTCAACAGGTGTGGCAGTAATTATGCCTCTGTGTGGCTAATGAAATTGAACTGGCTGGATTATTAGCTTAGGGGGACTGTTCAAAATAATCATAATTTAAAAACAGAATTTTGTGTTTACTGGGGTTTATGTTGTCTAATATAAAGTGTTTGATGAGCTAAAACATTCAAGTGTAACAACTTAAGATAGAGATTACTCTATTAGTCATCAAAAGGATTGATGCGTTAATTTAATATAAGGGGAATTGATGGCCATGATGGCCACTGAGTACTAACCTGAAGGGCGGGACTCAAAGACTTCAAGGTTTTGAACAGTCTTTAAAAGTGTGGCTCTAGAGCTTTATGGTCTATAAGTAGTTTACCAATTAATGCACAGCTTTCAGGCACCCTGTTTTAAATAAAAAGGTTTTTTTTTTATTTCATTTTATTTCTCTGCATTGATTTATGGAATTCATAATAATTCATAATGATGGTCTCATCCTTCAACTTGATTGATTGTCCCCACATAGTTCAAGTGGTGTGGCTGAATTAAATAGGTATTATGGAAATGAGGTTCTTCCTAATATTGCAGTTTTGAGATAGGTATGGCTTTTTGTCATCACTGTTTGGATAACTGCTTTTGGGTCTAACCTTCTGAGTTATGTTTTAGTTTGTTATTCTCATGCAAGTCAGGACGAGAAGCTTACCCCTGGAAGTACCTTAATGTGCATTCTGGCATGAAACTAAAATTAAATATGTTGTTGTTCATTTTAAGTCGTATTCTTTATTGCAGCATTCAGTCTTTCAGCCTCATTGTTTTGGCATGATTTATGATTTTGTATGGTTATTGTGTTTATGCCTTTCAGTGTTCTCTAACTGCAGTACCCAACACACATTATGCTAATATGTCATAAAACCATTGCAAATCCCTAAGGCACTGAACAAATCCCAACTGCTAGCCGCTGAGGTGTAGTCATCCCCATGGAGTTGTGTAGCACGATAAGTGTTTTGTTTTTTGTTTTCCTTTTTTTCCCTCATCATGTGACAAGTTTTAGAATGCTTTTGGAAGTTCAGCTTACTCATATGTGGAAAATATGAAAAGGTGAAAACTGAAGTGGTTCCTTGTTTCCCTGAGTATATTGAAAAATGGAAAAGCATGTTAAAATGTGTCTTTTCAACCCGAAAAATAGAGCTGAAATGAGTTATGGTGTTTAGTATACCGTTTAGCTCACTTGCTGAATTTATTTCTTAGTTAGTCATATGGCTCATGAGACTTGCGCAAAGGTGTGTTATACTATTACAGCAACGCATTCGGCTTCCTAGCAGTAAAAGTTGGCCGTCTGGCCTCCTTCTGCATTAACCTAATGGCATTAGTAAGTGAATCAGTCCCTGAAAATACCATTTGAAGGGCTTGCCCTCAAGAATCTGTCTTGAAGCATATGTAGCCCCTCAGAAATGTATTTTCACCTTCAAGGTATGTCATCGGGATAAGGCTATTCCAGGTCTTTAAATGTGGTAATCTCTTTCCAGAGACTTTTGCTTCACTAATGTAGTTTGGTAAGCAAGTCCAACAGGTGCAGCCATGGTTAATTTTCATTGCTGGCTGAAAGGTCCCTTTGAAACAGTCTAAGAAACTTCTCTGTTCCTTGAAAAATGTTATATTTTTAAACAAATATATACAAGACAAGACTGTGACCTCTCTTTTAATAACAACTAGGATATTCCTGTTTCTAAATGAACATGGGCAAGCCCTGAGTTTTAAGCTAAGTATTAGAAACGAGCACATCAGAGAATGACAGAGTGAGTTCTTTCACCATGACCTCATCACTCTGTGAGAAAGGCTATGCTTTGTCTAGGAACTGAATGTTTGTCTCTTGTTGTGTTCCTCGTCTCTGAGAGACCCACACACTCTTCTCAGTGAATTACTTACTGTTGTGGATCACACACTCACATGCACACATACTGTTTAAAGAACAGCTTTGACATTTTGGCAAATAATCCAATGTCCCCCTTTTTTTATTATTAAAAAAAATTAGGCAACAAAAGTTCACAAAATGCACTCCTTGTTGAAAAGGAAAAGCTGCACCCAGAAGGAGGTGTCAGATTACAGTGCTATTGGGAAGGAAGGTAAAGATTACCAGGAACAACGTCTGATGAATATTTAGACTGATATGGGCAATGTTTATTGAGCTACACATACCAAAGAAGTATCTCTAGGTGTGGCATTGGACTGTCATGTTTGCTAATGCAACATGCCAGACGTCTTGGCATGGAGCTGTAGAGGTTCCTAATGGTGTCCTGTGATAATCCATCCCATGCAGCTTGAATGTTCACACACAGCTCCTCACATTTTGCAGAAGGGGTGCATGTTGTCCTGCATTGTTCAGCCACTCCATGACAATCTGGCACAACACCATTGCGTCCTTTGGCAACATGGATGTGGTGTTAAGGGCAGTTGTCCTAACGGTCTGTGTGCATGTAATCCTGCGTAGTGCAGCCGTCTGTCAATGGTGCTGCCACTAACAGGAAGACTCATGGAGGTCTGCAGCTGTGGCTATTGGGTCAGTCAGGTACAACGATGAGGCTTGTCCGTGCTTACGTCACATTCACAGACGAGCGTGAAAATTAAATAATTTGCATGTCTCACAATGCCTCTCATGTAAAATGTTTATGTAAGAAACTTGATCATCTTAAGAATGGCAACCAATTAACAGAGTGTATTGGCGTCCAAAAATTAGTTATGTTATTGGTTATTCTTTACTAGGGTTTACACCCATGTTATATTTGTAGTGGTATAGGGCACTACTCCAGGGTTTTAGTTCACTTATGAGCCGTTTCCTGACCAAATAAACAAAGGAACCCAGACTCTAGAAGAAGCCTAATAAAAGTCTGTAATAAAATTGTAATGGCCCACCCTCAGGAGTACCGCATTATAAGACGCTTGTCAGCATATAGATATGCTGTGTGTGTATATATATGAATCAGGATCAGAACCCAAACTTGGTCTAAGCCTAATTCTAGGTTCAGTCCTTTTTGTTTCTTTTCTATTTCTTTCATTTTTTTGCATCTAGTGCCATAAACAGCCGAGAATGCATAAAATGATATGCATGTTTTTGAACACCAAAGCGTGTACCAGACAGCCAGCTCATGAGCTCAGCGTTATAAGGTAAAATTACCCCATTTCAGAAAATACAAGTAAAATGGTTTTGGAAGTTAAATGGGAACTGTTGTGATTTAGAAATCCTGTCTTTTAATTTGCAATTAATTATTCAGGCCTGTTGAGAGCACTGAAAGGTTGGCTACTGTGCAAAATGGTTTAAACCGTGTGCGTGTGTGTATATGTGTGTGTACACTTTTTATTTGGAGCCGAGCATACCTTCAGACTGCAGAGTTTTTATAGCTGGCCAGTCTCATGTACATTTCTACGATCTTTGAATCCAAACATAGCAATGTTTACTTATCAAAATATGAGCATGGTCAGTGCCAGGACGGTTGTGGAAATTTCTCCCAGTTGAGCTCTGAGTGAGTAGTCGGAGGACTTCAGTCATACAGTTAGTCGTTATCTATGATCACGTACAGTCTTGCACGTGTTCAGCATGATGTTATTTAATGTTCCTCACTGGCAGAGGGGAGTGCAAACTTCCTCCCCATTCTCTTGTTACTGCTCTTCCTGCAGAAGTGAAGCATGGTAATTATGGGCCTTGTGCTAGGCCTCCAAACGCTGGTACAGCCATGGCATGTGACTTGTCTCTCCAAGCCTTCTGTGCAAAAACATACCAGTTCGGTGTTGGAGGGGCTTTCTTTCTTCACCAACATGTGCCTTTACTTTGTGTGGTTGTCACTTATGTGTTTGTTCTGTGTTGTGTTTGTTCTGGGTTGATTCTAAAGAAAATGGTCCGGGAGCTGCGAGCAAGCATCGTGTGATTGCTGGTGGACTGCCATGATGAAGTACAAAATTCTATTAAACTTTCCGAAGCTCCCCTCCTCCACTTTCCCATATTGGCCCTGGAGTTTTCCTTCCACAGCAAGAACGAGAGTGTGATGCAGGAGGTGATGAGAGAAGCGACCCCTGATTGAATTTTCTCAAGTGCCTGAAATACTAAATCAGCAGCTGCTGTCTGAGACTGCTGCCGGAGCTGCAAGCTAAATTCATTTAGTCCAGACGCTAAACTAAGAACAATGGCATCGCGCCTTCTCTCCCCAACGCTCTCGTTTCCACCTTGTGAATAAGATAACACTTCTCATTAGGTGACAGATTAAGAGCAAGAACAGCAGCCACATAGTTCTGCAGAATCTCCCTAAAGAAGTGTTTGTCCTGGTTAAATTTAATTTACCTAATAATGTAGTGCAACAATATCGTCGCGCTGTACCTTGGCCTTGATTAAATCAGACTGGGCAAATGCGTAGACCCTGCATCACTATCCTAGTTTAGTGTCTCAGTTGCGCTCCTGAATAAAGAACTACTCTATAATGTTTTGAACCTAATCTCTATCTGCCACATCTGTAGCAAATGGTCAGTTTAGACTGGAGAATAATTTTAGACAATTACTACAGACGGGCATGTCTGCACTTAGTCAAGGAACAGGAAATCATACTGACTGGAAACACATTTGCAGCAGAAACCAAATAAAAGTGTGGTAAAATTGTTATGTGATAATCGACTGCTGCATTTTATACAAATTTGAAATATGCTTTGGGGAGCACGGTGTGTGGGGAGGGGGCTGGGGGTGCAGTCGCTAAACAAATAACATTCATGTTCGTTTTTTATGTTTCTTTTTTTTATGCTTAACAAGACTACATTTTCTCCTGCTGTACTGTATCATCAGAATATGAAATTAATTTTGTTCATTTTGAGTAACCACTTTGTCTTGTTGAGATTGAAAGCAAGTAGCTAGCATAGATACAGTTAGCTGCTAACAAACTCTAGAATATACCATCATAGCTAACTAAATACTATGATGAAATAGCTTGCTTACATGGAGGTTAAAATTATTGTGTGTCTGTTTCGACATGTTGCTTCTGTGTGACCATTGCTGTGCCTCGTAGCCGTAAACCAGCAAAACGGCGCTCATCACATTATTCATGAGCTCATCAAAAAAGGGAAAACAGGACAACTTTGCTACTTTTGTGAATCCCTTGATTTTTCACTCCCAAAACAGATTCCAGAATGGGCAGATTTTAATATGAAGTGTGTCCATGCACGCGGGTGCACTGTGAAGCCATGTAATCCGTGAGTGGGGAAACTGTATGGACTGTTGGACTGTACACTAAAGAAGCAGCAGATAAGAAGATAAGGTTGAAAACCTTTGGAGTATTTCTTTAAATCTTTTCCTGCAGGAATTTCCCTCATGATTTACTGCTGTTTTGATCTAATGGTTGTAGCTGATTTCATCGTTTTCCTGTTTTTATTCATGTGAAAGGAAGACGCCCCTCGACAAATCTCTGATGAGCTATGGATGTTGTTACCATAGCTGAGGCAAAAGATAAGTTTGAAATGGATAGGGCAGCTTGTCCTTTAATAAAAATAAAATACAATAAATACTTGAAGGTCATTAAATCCTTCTAATTTCCTCCAACAGGTTGCACTAAATTGAGGTTTAGCACAGGTTCTATCTGTGATGGCAGATACAGTCTGCCAGAGTGTTTTCTGGGTTTCTTGGGGAAAACATTTAGTGTCATGGATCTTGAGGAAGTGTTGATCTAGTCTGACTTGGATGGTTGTTAACCTGAGCATGCTACTCCAATGTCTGCTTGTAGGAAAAGGAGCACAGAAAGTCATTTCGCAGTCGGCTGGAATTTGATGTCTGGAATTCTAAGTGTGTGAAGATTCAGGCAACACTGTCACATCTCGCCTTGTAGCAGGTCCGTCTCTCTGAGCTCTGCTCTTCCTGCCAACATCAAATATTAACAACATGTTCTTCATGAGTGTCTACATCTCTCACAGATCTATTGCCCCAAGATACATAGGGAGAGTGACGGTCCTTCATTGAAGATATTTTTGTTTTATATGTCCAGCACTGTGTGTTTGGGGGGAATAAAGCATGACCCCAGTCTAAAGGGTAAACGGGGTCAGGTGCTTTGTTCAGTTTCTAATGGGTAATAATTTTGCGTTCCCACAAATAACAGACCAATGCAATTGTTTGGTACATGCAAGCTCTCATCCAGATATGTCTGAAAATGCAAATGTTTCCCAGGTATCAAAAAATCTCTGGTCCACAAAAGAATGCCTCTGAGCATGCTGTTGCAGCGACATTTATGTAAAGGGTTTTTGTCCTTAAATTTCCAGCTTTAATATAATTTTGATGGTACACTGACTTGTAAAGAGGAGAATGCGATCTCTATCATTGCCATTCCAGGCCCGTAATGTCTAGTGTCTAGTGTAAATGTTTACAACACCATGTGACGCACCAACAGCTATGGGTCTTTAGCTAGCTATCAGTATTCCCAGCATGTATGTCATGGCAGAGGCTCTGAAGAGATCAAACAAGATGTTGTCAGAAGAAGTTTGAAAGAAAAATCAGGCGAGTAAACTTCAGGCTGGCTTTTGGTAGAGCTAAAACATGTATATGGTTGTTCCATTGGGGTGCCAAATATAGTCAGCCCCTCTTGAACTGTGTGAAAACTATACAAGCTGAAGGCTCCACTTTGACCAGTTGCCACTGACCTGTACGACCCTTAAGAGGGAACAAAACTACATTCCCTTTTTTAGGGGATGATTTTTTTCAGTGGGCAGTCATGTTATGTCATGATGTTGTGTAACTAAATAAAGGGCTGGAATTCCAACTAGGGATTTTTAAAGACTGTGAGTTGCTGCTCTTTTGGTTTGACAGTCATAGCAGTCAGTACTAAACTAAAACTTGTAGGGTATAAATTTGAAATATATCCAGTTATTTAGGTTGATATTGTCAGTTGCTCATAACTGTAGCCCCTGAAATCCAGACTAAGCACAACATTTTGACATCGGTCAGTTTCACAGTACTGCCCCTTACAGCTCACAGTCCAAAGACAACTGCAGGAGCTTAAAGTCTCCGTTGTCATATTGCTGCTCCATCACACACGGTCACTGGCCAGCACTTGTGCTCAGGTCAAGCTTCCTCAGGGATGAACAATGAACATGACATTTTCTCACCTGGATCATCTTTCTGATTGAGCTGCAGCCTGAAAGCTACCACGACCGGACACAATTACCCTGTGAATCCTTGGTGTAAATCTTCAAATCACATTTGTCAAATCCCTTCATTAATGTAATCTAATTTCCATTCATTTTCCATAATCAGATTCTAGCCAGTTATCACAGATTCCTATTTCTGGTCTTAATGAAACTCTCTTTCTCATGCACTTCTTATTGCTTTCTGTTAATGCCTGGCCATTTCTGTTCACTGCTTCTCTCTAAGGACATTCTCAGTGATCATGTCAGTAGGATCTCTAGGCCTTGGCTGCAGACTGGGCCGTGTGTTTTGGAAGAGCAGAAGCAGATTTGAGCCTAGCCCTTCTGTTGTTTCTGTGTGGAAGCCCTTCTAGGCACACACTCTGCCAAGTACCCCTCCCTGGATCAGGAAGTGTGTTTTGCTTCACAGGGTGAGCCCAGAGCCCTGGTCTTGTCCCGAATGCACAGCTAGCTGGCCCTGTTGCAAAGCACACTGCTCTACTACAACGTAGAGGCATAAGAGAACGGTTCATAGCTGTTTAAGGAACCAGCGAGCTAAAAGCTGACGCTAGATACGTTAATTGTGCTAAAGAATCTGCTGTGTGTTATGGTATAGACTTTTAGTTTACTCATAGGATCTCTATTACTCTATTGGTTTTTCTGTTTTTTTAAAGTTCCTGTCTGATCCTTCATGCAAGTGCAAACAAGCGTTAAAGGTTCAATAATTAATATGGTTGGAAATGTACTTCTGTATTGGCCATGCATCAAAAGTCATGTCTTTCCTGACACAACATGCCACCTCTAGACCTTTTTCAATTTCATGTTGTAGAGTAATAATTGTGACCATTAAAGATGGTCTTGTGGGTAGCAGCCCTGACATATATTTCCATATTTCAACAAAGTGATATTTTACCTCACAATCAATAACAGTCACAAATATATATACATATTTATTTATTTTTAGTTTTGTGTGTACAAGTACAGGTTAAAGGACCAATATGTAAGATTTTTAGATTAAAACCTTCCAACATCTGCTGGTATGTGTAAAGATGTCTATGCATCTGTGTTCCAAAGATATTTAGTTAAGTTTAAATGCTGTCCAGTTAGCCCTGCCCCGTCCTGTCATGTGATTCCAATTTGTACCTCATAAGATTATAGTGAGTCTTTGTAGCATGGAGTCGAATTGTTTCAATGCTTTCTAGATGGTGTCTTGTGAAGTCATGTTGAAGCTCCTGGTAGGGCCGGGCGATATGGACCAGAAATAATATCTTGGTATTGTTAGGCCGAATGGTGGTACACAATAGAATCTCTGGTATTTTCTAGGATTTGGTTGTAAGTTAAAGCCATGTCTCACATGATCTCACACACACAATTATTAAAATGGGGTGTGGTCAAATTACAATGCAAATACTTGTTATTCTTCAATGTATATTTTTAGAGATGTGGTACACTAGATTAAAAAAACACACACAACGGTGGTGGTGAATTTTAATGGGTTGACTGAACCTGCGGCAAAAGGCTTTGCTAATAAACTGGGGACCAGTGATTCTCTGATAAACAGCAGATGCAGATGCAATATTTTTTATTCTTCAGTTAATCAGACTTTTTTACATCAGTAGAAGCTGCTGGACTTTCAAAAGTTTACATTTCAAACTTTAATTTTCAAAGTTTTGATTGTGTGTTTGCATTTCAGCAATCACTTAGTGACCTTGAATGCATAGTTTAGGGATATGCATAGGGATTTTCTAAATGGAGATCAGATGCTATAAAATCGGATACAATTCAGGAATTAAGGTAATATTATTTTCTGCATTGCCTTCTGTGTTCTTCAGCACCTCGGAGCTGCATTGTGGAGAGGGGTCATGCAAAGAGATTCTTGCATTCTGTGCAAGAATCCATATCCAGCAGCAAACACTAGAAGAGCTATAAATGGAAGCGTTAACGTTTGCGTTGGTTTCCACTTTTGGCAAAGCTTTCTACTGAACTTGTTTCTTATAGACTTGAAAGGAGTGAAGAGGCGGGAGGAGGCACTGTGTGAATGGTGATATCTTGCCCCTATTACTAAGGATATGAATTTGATGGATTGTGGCGCTTTGAATAATGCTTCTTTGACACATTGTCTTGCTTCTTAGCTGTTGATACTTAATAACTTTCAGCTTTCAGATGTCAATACTTAATAACAGAAACAGCTTGAGCTCAAATAAACAAACATTACTCACTGCTGCCTTGATAAACCTAGTGGTAAATGGTTGAACTGGTGAGCTTTGCTGTGGTGGGGGTTGTGTGTTTTGTTTTGTTTTGGGTTTTTTTCCCCCGATTCCTTCACAAAGTGCTTATACACTTTCTCTGCCAGTAATTTTGCAACGATCCCCAACGCTGAAACAGATGTGAAAGCAGATAAAGCAAAGGCTGTAATATCACACTCAGTAAAATTTGTGCTTTACATGTAGTATACTGAGCCTAATTTTGCTTATGAAGATTATAACCCTGTGACTAATCTGGTAAGAGAGTTTAAACTTGGCCGTCTGTGGCTGTTTTGACTGAGCCCCTGGTGTCTGTGACCATGTTTTAGCCTGATATTTCCCTTGCAGGGAAACCTGCAGCTGTTTGTCTGATATATGAAATGTTCTCGTGAGCTGGCTGTGACTGCTGTGAGTGTTTTTGTGCCTTTTCTGGTTTAACCTGTATGTATGGTATTTCCCTTTAACATCATCTTAGGATAATTGTGGTATTTTATTAGTGTGTTTGTATATATTTTTATAAATGGGGAAATGCAGTTTAGTGCAGCTCACCTCATTTCTATCTGTGGCGGCTTCAGTTTGGAGGTCATTCTGTTGCTGCAGTTTTCTCCTGTGATTCTTTATAAAAAGGTCTATTCTTTATCCTTACAGAGTCATTTCTGCTGTCAGTCCGGTCACAGCCAGCCTTCTGCTCTCTTTGTGCCTGCCTACTTTTTATCTTGGCATCCCCCGTGTCGCTGCCACACTGCACATGCTGCAGCAACATGACACACACCACACACACTCTCTAGGACAGAGAGGGAGAATGGGAGGACAGCAGGGTATTTCAGGTTCCTTATTTTTAGATGTTCCTTCAGAATTGTTTCAGGTTGGCATTAAATGCTATACATTACGGATTGCTATTTATTGCCACACACTGCAGTGCAGTATGACTCTGACAATAAATGCATCACCACAGTACCTCAGCACAGACCACGGTGTGCAGCTTGTTACAGTCAATGACATTTGATAACCTGATAACAATCATTGACAATGAAAACCTCACGCACAATATAAAGAGTGCATATACCTGTATACCTATCTGGCACGGGCGCTGATGCCTATGTTGGATGTTGCTGGACTGGGAACGCGCTGGTGTTGAGGCGGTGAGTATTTGATGCCCTATATGTGGTGCACATGCCAAAACAGGTTGATTAATTATCTGCACATTCTCTGTCATTTTTGTAATAGTGTCACAGCCCTACAGTACAGGTTTAGTTCTGTAGAACTGATGCTCTGCTTTCAGAAGCACAAGTCAAGCAAGCTATAGAGATGGGAATCCTATCCTGTATTGTGGTGATTGAGATTGTAATGTTTGGTACAGAGAACCACACACCACAGCACAGGCTTGGTCCTAGCCCGGTCTGGACAATACCTAAAAATACACAGCACAATATGTTCTAGTTAAAACATTCTGATTATAGATAGTGTGGACCCATTCTTTCTTTTCATTTTCCTTTCTTTCTTTCTTTTCTTTTTCTTTCTTTCTTTCTTTCTTTCTTTCTTTTTCTTTCTTTCTTTCGTCCTCCCTTTCTATCTTTTGTCCTCGCTTTCTTTCTTTCGTCCTCCCTCCCTCCCTTTCTTTTCGTCCTTTCTTTCTTTCGTCCTTTCTTTATTTCGTCCTTTCTTTATTTCGTCCTTTCTTTCGTCCTTTCTTTCTTTCTTTCGTCCTTTCTTTCTTTCTTTTTCTTTCTATCTTTTGTCCTCGCTTTCTTTCTTTCGTCCTCCCTTTCTTTCTTTCTTACTTTCTATCTTTCGTCCTCCCTTTCTTTTCGTCATCCCTTTCTTTTTCTTTTGTCTTCCCTTTCTTTCTTTTCTACTTTTTTCCTCTGTCTGTCTGTCTTTTCTCTTTTTTTTTTCTTTCTTTCTTTCTTTCTGTCTTTTCTCTTTTTTTCTTTCTTTCTTTTCTCCTTTTTTCTTTATTTATTTCTTTTCTTCCTCTGAAAACGAAAGCACTGTTGGGGTGCCTGTGTGGACACTTAAACATGACCCCAGTTTCCCAAGTACATTTGTAAGCTGTTTATAATTAAATTAGCCCTCTCTGATTCCTGTTCCACTTCCCAAAACACTGATTACCACATCATTGATGATATCCGTTACATTGACGTCTCTTCCAGGCCTAGTTCCACCTGGCTGATGCTACAAATGCAACTTAAACGAGATCGCCAGGTGTAGTAGTGCGGTGTTTGAATGAAAGCTAAAAACGTGTATCAGCGCCGCACATAACTCCAGCAATCTTCAGGCCTCCCTAAAATGCTTCATTTATTGCTGTTCGTACATGCAGTAGATATTTGATACGTGATTTAAACCACATTCATTGTTTTTAAATACGGTGAAATGCCTTATTAGCATGATGCTATCCAGTCCAGCGTTGTCTACTCTAGAATAAAGCTTTTTAGTGCTTTACCCTCAGACCTGTGACTGGACACAGGAAGGGAGTGGTCAGAACAGGAAGTGAGTTCATTCCCTCTTCCCTCTCTCCGTGTTGCAGCTTTTGAGACTTGAGGGAGGAAGACGGCAGAGTTTTGCTGATTGAATCATGGAATGATCCTGCTATAGAGTTTTATAAAACATGTTGCGGCAGTAGATCGACCTATATGCATGTTATCTCCTAGTCATATCTACAGTAACCAAGAAGGAGCAAAAGCAGCCTGACCTTTAATGTTTCATCTACTGGCTGAAGTAAAAAAAGAACAAGGTCAAACTGAAAGGCCAGCTGCAAGCAAAGGTTTTACGAGCTACTTGTTTCTCATTTGTGTTGCAGTAATTGCAAATGGAGAGCGTTTGTGTTCAATCTGCAGTAAACCCTACGCTGGTGGTTTAAAAGTCAGCGGTCCGCTATAGCGAGCAGAGCCGGCTGTAATTGAAGACTTTCTTATATGGGTGTGACAGTGTGATGAATGTGTGTGTGAAACTGGGACACTATCACCAGGAACACACTCACACTCACTGCTCTGACCTGCTTTGAGTCCCCTCTTCCTGAGTTTCTCTCTCTGTTTGAGCCTTAGGTGCTGTAGAGGGGTGTCCAAGACCTCTCCTGATTGGTTTAAGTGTACATGTATTGAGGGGAGAGTGGAGGTGAAATTCTGAGTGCTGTGTTTGGGCACTTAGCAGCTCTAATCTATATCTAATCACCGTCTGTGTCCTGCAGTGGACCTCACAGTCTCTGCTAAGGCTGGTTGATGGACTGTAGGTGCATGTGTGTGTGTTCAGGGGGCGGCGGGGTATAGATCTTTAACGACCTTTGGCAGACCCCCAGAAAAGCATCCCACGGTCTCCTTCCCCTCACTCTATTATTGTCCACTTGTGGGAGTTCTTCATCGATTTATTTGTGTGTGTGTGTGTGTGTGTGTGTGTGTGTGTGTGTGTGTGTGTGTGTGTGTGTTCAGTTACACTGCAAACCCACTCTGACTGGCTTTGGTGAGACGTATGTGTGAGGGAAGGGGTCTTGTTCCAGCAGTCATGATTGATGTGTTTCTTTGTGTTTGGAAAGCTACCCCTCCTCCCTCTTTCTCATGCAGGTCGATTAACTATAGATGTCCCCACAGGTTCTGTGTCCTTTAACTTAGCATTGACTGTATCTACCCTTGACCTCGGCCTGCTAGACCAGTCTCATTCTTTGCACTCAGTCGGGTGAGAGCGATGTCACAAAAACATACATAAACAAAATACACATACTTACATAACTGTACTTTTTATGTTATTTATAATGAACACCATGTACCAGCAAAACCGTAGTATCACATCATCATTCCTAAAAATTACATTTTTCATTCCAAAGAAAACACTTAGGCCTGTTTTAATGTGCTTTGGTTCCATGAAATATAAATAATTGTACTCATAGTCTTTCATGCTTTTTTTTTTTTTTTTTTTTTTTTTATTAATGTGGCATGAATGGTACATTTTGTCTGATCCTACTTAGCAATCATTATGTGTGCTTATCTGAGGTTTGACATCATGTATCAGGACAGCATCTACAAGATCATTATTATGTATATTTGCCTTAAACTACAATTTATAAAAATAAAATGTCTATTTGAAAAGTGGATGGAGCATATATTTGGTAATATTAATAAAATCTGATTTGGAATATTTGCAATACTTCTAATCAGAGTGGGCATTTGAGTACCGGAAGACATGAAGTTTTACAGAATTGCAGGAAAATGGTTCGGACTGTACCACACAGTAATGTGGGGTTTGCCAGAAAGCAAAGCAGTTTTGAGCAGAACTAAAGAGTTGCTCTCGTTTTTAAGACTGTGGTTACTGAAGCGCTCTTTTCTTTTCTTTTTTTTTTCTTTTCGATTTGCTCACTGCTGTTGAAGCAGAGTCAGGAACTTGTTCAGGGTTGTCAGATTGACCCCGATCATGAGTATTAGCAAGAGCTCTAGTGTTTTAGTGTGATTCATAGTTATTATTACAAAAAGGTCAAATAACAAAAAAAGGTTTATTATTTAGTTATTTAAAAAATGGATTATGATGATTTTGGTTTTCCCCCTATTGCCAATATATATAAGTAGTAGTAGTGGTAGTTGTTATAATGGTAGTGGTAGTCGGGGTAGTGGTTGTTGGGTAATAGTAAAAGCAGCAATACATTTTTCTTATGCTTATTGATGTTTCAAATTTGTAAATATAATATTCAGTATATTTGACAGTAAGAAATCTCCATATCATGTAATTTATCACAATAATGAAAACCTGCTCGACCCCAACACCCTGGCCTTGTGAAGGCTGACTAAGCTTTTCTGATCCTGCAGACTTTTCGTTAAGTAGTGAAGCAAAGTGACCGCATTGTCCTGAAAGTCTGTATCTCTACTAAACTCGGACGGCTGCTGAAGTCGGATCTATTTAAGGATGTGTGTGTGTGTGTGTGTTCACGTTCCCATGCTGTTCTGGCAGAGACGTTTCCAGGCCATTATGTCCTTGTTTTCCATGTGCTCCCTGCAGGAAGAGACAAAAAGGAAAAGGGCGGGGCACCAAAATAGCGTTCAATCTCTCTGTTATTTCCCGTCTGTTGGGTGTGTGGAAGTAGGCCCACCTCTCTTTCCCTTTTTCTTTTCCCCCTCTCTTTCTATCTTGCTCTTCTGAAATGCAGTCTTGCTGCTGAACGAAGCCAGAGTTAGCTCTCTCAGCAACGGAACTGCACCTGTTTAGGATAGTTGGTGTTTTGTGTTTTCACTCCTGCATGCTTTAAAACCAACACAATATGCCATGCAATTGAAGCAGTGATGTGTCAGAACTGACAGTCGTTTTTCTCTTTCTGTTTCTCTTCAGCGATGGCAGCTATCCGTAAGAAGCTGGTGATCGTGGGAGATAGAATGTGTGGGAAAACTTGTCTCCTTATCGTCTTCAGTAAAGATCAGTTCCCTGAGGTCTACGTACCCACCGTGTTTGAGAACTACATTGCTGACATTGAAGTGGATGGGAAACAGGTCAGTCATGAGACGGGAGGCAGTTGTCTTCAGGCAGTTCCTTTTTTCAGAAGTAGGGTTGCCAACCGTCAAGCACTGATCTCCTGATTCAAGGAATTCTTTAGTCCCCTGGATTTGTGCAATTTAAATTGAGATGTTATAAGGGTTAATTTTAAGTATGTGTGTTAACAGTAATGAGTCGGTTGCAATGGTTAAATCTCATCTTTCACAAAGCAATAAAAACTCGTGTTGCGTTACTATTGTCAGATGGAGTTGGCAGTCCTGTTCATCAGTGGTGGATTAGTGCTGGGTTCTGTTTTGTTTTTTGAATGTTACTTTTTTTTTTTTATTAATTTGGTCAGAAATCAAATGTATGCAATTTCCGATTTACCTCCAATGTAGTCAAAGCATTGGAGACAAACTAAATTGGGGTTTAAAAATGATGCCTAACGGTTAACAGTTGTGCAAGACCTGGTAGACCACCAACTGTCACCTTCAGATTGACAGCACTAGGGTTTTTTTTTATTTTTTATTTTTTTTTTTTAATCTTTGTGAGGAGAAAATCACATTTAAATTTGTAATTGGAATGAATCAGATTGTGAGAAGCAAAATATGCAACCAAATTTCAAGACTCAAGACAATTCTTGTAGAAATGGTAGCTGTTAATAGGGCACAAGACTTAATATAGGCCATGGTCCAAGGACACCTACGTGCCTGAGCTGACCTATATAAACAGCGACTTCTCACATGCCCTGTGGGTCGTCTGTGTATTCCAAATTCCATTCAACCAGGTTGGACTCCCTGGTTTTATTTTTTTGTTTTTGGAAGAGGGGTTGGAATTCTGCAGAGGAAGAGTATGTTTAGGTTTTGAGGCTTCTGTCTAATTTACTGTTACTGTTAATTTTCTGCTGAATTGTATTTTGTACAAAACTCACATCATTTCTGAAAATGGAAATGGACTAAATGAAAGGCCAGTCCCTGACTTGGGTACCGCACTGTATGTCAGGGTAGAGAATGTAAAGACTATAAGAAAAAACAAAAATACTAGCAGCATATATGACGGCATGTCAGCATGACTTAGTCCAGTGGCCCTTAAATGATTTTTATTAGCTACCAGTAAGGGACAGTGTGTGTTGTAGTACAAGTGGAGTCTGTGTGTTTCAGTGTGTATCTCTTTGTAAGGGGGGTGTGTTCTGTAATAAGGCCACTTCTCCACTTGCCTCTTGGGGTTAACCAAGGCCAGCCTCTCTCTTTTTCTCTTTCAATAGTCTGTGCTCTCAGTAAGAGCCATTAGATGGATGTGGATGTGCTCCAATAACTACACTGACTAAATCTCTTGAACAGGTTTGTTCAGTTTTGTTTCAGTGTTCACTGAGACGGGGCAGCACAATATGATGAGCATGTGCTTTACTGATGTTGTACATGCTGTATAAAACCACGTACAATACAAAGTGGCTCTGTGTAACCAGGTTTCAAAAGCCTAGTTACATGGCACTGACATTTAATGGACAGTGTAGACTAGAGATGAGTTTTCCAAGGACCCGGTGGACAGGAATTGCACTCAAGCTGTGGTTGACCAAGTATGGTTTTAGTAGTTCAGTAGGGGTCTCTGTGGACACAGTTGTCAGATTTACATGGTGATATGATGATACTAATCCTGGCAGTTGTTTTTTGTTTTGTAATAGTCACGCAAATGTAAGATCATACACATGTGTACAACAAACACCCACAGGTTTTATAACACTGTTCATGCCTGACTCAACACTGTCCAATGATGGGCTTAGCGAATAGTTGTTACTTATTTTGTAACTTTATGTCTGTTTTTCTGTGTACAGTGCGCTTCAGGCTTAACATGAAAGGCTTAAAACAAAAATGATATCAATGTTGGCTATACAGATTCGGGATTGTGCACACCTGTTATTGATGGACGCAGGGTACTTAATACTCTTTTATTTAAGTCCAGTTCAGTGTATTCAAAAAGGTGCTGGTCCTGCTTTTATAGATTTTTAGACTATTACAGGGTACTATGATGTAGGCTAAGGGAGCAGTTCCACCCTCCCCCTCTATTAAGTTAGCACAGATTTAACAATATGATTTTATATGATTTATACAGAATGTTTGGTAGGTATACCATGTAATGTTTTAGATATCTACTACTAAGTTGATTTTAGTGAGTTGTGTGTGTGTGTGTGTTGTTGTTGTTGTTGTTGTTGTTGTTGTTTTTTTTTTTTCTCTCCCCCCCATGTCTACCACATAGCATTGTGTACTTTTTGAGACTTTTTCCACATAAGGCCAGGTAGAAGCTGAATAACTTTTTATTTATTTATTTTTTTCCTTGAAGGAATATCATTTAAAAATAGTTCTGTGTTTACTTGGGTTCATATTAAAAGAAGTTTGATTATTTTAAACATTCAAAAGTGCAAAAAAAAAACAAACAAAAAAATCAAAATATTCAAAAAAGAAATTGGAAAGGGGCAAATATTTCTCACATCACTGTACAAAGTTGTATTCTTGCTTTAAAGACAAGTAATACATGTGAGCATAAACAAATAACAAATAATACATTTAAACTTAAATTTCAGCAGCTAATACTGCTCTCATCCTCGCCCACACATGCCAGGTGCAAATCAAGCCCACACATCTTTGGTTAATGTCATGGACCAGTACCTGTGATTAGCACCTCAACTGGCCAAAGGAAGGGTTATTTGTGACACCTTAAAGTCTTGGAAACTTGGAAATAATAGAGAACTGCATCAGATGGTCAGTGGGCTGCCTGTCTAGCTGAAACTCGCACTAGGGCAGTGGGTGTGAATTTGTACTGCGACACTGTTTAATAACTTTTTATCTACATGCTCAGAGAATTGATACTTTGCGAGGTTTGATTAGCTAGACTGCTGCAATCAGAATTACCGTTCATGCATTACATTTTTGGAAATGCATATAGTGAGTCATAGGCTGGACGTCTGAGGTCTGGAGGAAAGATAGAGAGATTGAAGGAAATCTGTTAGCTCCTAGAGAAAACATCAGCTGGCTTCAGTCAGAAAGGGTTCGGTATGTTCTTTTCTGGCTGAAGTTTCTCATATATACAGTTCCCAGGTTGGGGACGTCTTGCCTCCCTTTGAGCTGTTGAAGTAATCTTTCCATTAGATAAAACCGAATGTCTGCAGAAGTGTACTTAACACATTCATGAACATGTAACAAGTTCACTCAGTTTATAGTCATTGACTGTCTTCCTTGAAATAAGAGCAGGCTTCCCTAAATAATTCCGTTTTCTTCTCCAAACTATGCTTTAAAACACCTGGAGTGTTTTTGCGCTGAAGGTGGTTTAAACTGAAGAACAGATTTAAATGGAACGGCAGTCTGACATCACAACAAGGTGATAACTGCTGTTCCCTCAGTATTGGAGTTTTTGCAAAGCGAAAAGGGAATGATTTACACAAACTTCTATTTACTTGTACATTCCAGCCAAGAAATGTGTAATAGTTTCTACATTAAAAACTGTTTATAGATAAGAAAATCTATTTTGTTGCTTGCAAGATAGCTACCTATCTCACCAAGACTTCATTCTTTGCCTAAAGGGTACAAACTTGCTTACTGGTTCCTTTATGAAATTGTATTTATTTTGGGACAGCTTTTGTAAATCATACACTGTTGTTATGTATCAGTGGTAAAGCTAGAGATCCCGACAGGGATTCCCAAAGATTGTATGATAAATTTATTGTAGTGAGTGAACGTTGATAAACGTTGCTGTGCGGTAGAATTCTGCATGACAGGACAAAAATCTGAATAAACTTCTAGTTAATTAATTTTTTTTTAACAGATGACAGTTATCACAAATTCACAAAAACATGCTCATATATTAAACATTTGAAAAGCTTGGCAACTGCAAACTTGTCAGAGAGTGTATGGCATTGCTACTATGTAAAATGGTGAATCACTCTCCTGCCATGTTGCGAAGGATCCTCCAAAAATATACCATCAAGTTGCATCATCTCCCATATGTCCCATCTCTGGTTGCTTGCTGGAGAATCAGACATGGGGGAATTCGGCATGGTCTGCCAGAGGGATATGTGCAACACTTTAGGTGACCTTTTGTGACAAAATTGATTTGCACTGCGAGTAACCTTTAGCGTTCCTTCAACACTGCCGAGCCATTTGCAATAAAGAATATAAAGCGTTTTATCAGATGACGACCTACACAGAGACTAGGCTTACTGAAAACCTGGAAATGTCATTGTTACCCAACTTACTGCGTGGGATGTCAGCATGGGGCTCCCTTAATGACTGAAGCTAACATGATTACTGCAAGGATGTATGGTGATATTTAGTCAGAAGAGATAAGGGATGTGGAGTGAAAGAGGAGCATCTGGTGGATAGTAAGGTAATTTATTTCAATCCAAGATGGCCTTGAGTTGAACCTGAAGGTGTTTTTGTTGTTTTCTTCTTCTATAAATTTGCAGTGTCAGATATATGGGACTTACACATACACGCAAACCTGTTGCTGTTTTGAATGATGAACATGCCGTTTATGTGAATCATGTTTTCTAGAACATTCCCCACCACTTTACATTACATCCACTTGCTTGTCTTAATCCCACAGTGCATTCGAGTGCCACCACTTTCCTAGGTAAACAGGATACACATGCCGGTCCATCCATGCGATAAACGGGACTCCTCAGACCAACTGACCTGCCATTTTTCCAAGGTCCAGATCTCATGGTCACTTGCCCCTTGTCGAAGTTTTGAATGATGGACAGGATTCGTATTGGCACACTGACCTGTCTTATGCAGCAGTGTGTTTTGTGAAGCATTTCTCAATTCCTGAAAGTCTGTGACCCAGTAGTCCTTGTGTCTGTTTACACCAGATTGGGATAGCCTTCACTACACATCAATGAGGCACCCATTGGTTTGCCCCTCTTTGGACCACTGTTGGTAGGAATTCACCACTTTGGAATGACCTTTATCAAAAGTGAGGTCTCAAATTCCATATACCCTGACCTATGACCTTGATATGGTAAGCCACTGATTCAAAATACCTAGAAAACAGTACAACTTTTAGCCATGACTTTGGACAGTTTCTGAACTTAGTATTTCCACTGCAGAATTTCACATTAAAAGCACTGAAATTTACTGAGGTTATGAGCTTATCACTTGTTTCCACTGCTTGAGAGATGTGCAGTTAGGACAGTGATATGCATGTGGTGTTAAGTAGCTGCAGTGGTTTGTTTGTGGTGGTAAAATAAACAGTAAAAATGTGGTAAGCTTTCTGATCTCAGCAAGACCTTGCATTTCTGGATCACAGCGCATACACATGCTTGACATTCTCTTCTTTTAGCTTTGTCTCGCTTGTGGCTTTGTAAAGAATGAAAAGCAGACATATCTCTGTTCACTCTTGGAGGCTCTGCATGCAGAGTGTGTATGTATGAGGAGGAGAGGAAGAAGGTTGTTGTGTGCTGTTATCTGTACACACCTGACACCATAAATAAAGTGTGTGTGTGTGTGTGTGTGTATAATGTGAGAGGGTGAGAGAGATCCATATTTGTGCCTGCTGGAATTGAGGCCACATTGCACACCCAGGACCTTCAACTGACAAAAAAGGCCCATCATACTTGGACTAAAAATATGAGGTGTCGGATGTGTGGGTAAGGGGTATAAGGTGTGTGGATGAATACATACATTATTAAAAATTTTGTTCTCCCTCTTCCTTCCTCTGTCTCTCAGGTTGAGTTGGCATTATGGGATACAGCGGGACAGGAGGACTACGACAGGTTGAGGCCGTTGTCCTATCCTGATACAGATGTCATTCTTATGTGTTTTTCCATAGACAGCCCGGACAGTTTAGGTACTTGCAGCATTATAAAGCATTATAAAGTCTTTGTTTATCACTTGCTGTACCGTAGATCCAGTGTAGAGGAACTTAATTGATTTCCAGTAAATAAAATAGACATGCTTATTTATTAGGTTATTTTCTAGTAAATTTTCTTTGTTTTCTGCTTTATGTGATGCTAGAAAAGATGTAACTTGTACTTAAAGTTTCTGTTAATTTTTGGATTATTATGACCAGTACATGTTACAGTGCTCACTTCATGTAAGGAAGCTTTACGTTTAAACAAAAGAATAAGGAGGGTGGGGGGGTGGTGGTGAGTGAGGTTTGATTATGGTAATGATACACTGATAAGGTCTGTGAATGTACCTTCACACAGAGAACATTCCAGAGAAGTGGACACCGGAGGTGAAGCATTTCTGTCCCAATGTTCCAATCATCCTGGTGGGAAATAAGAAAGACCTACGCAATGATGAACACACTCGCCGAGAGCTGGCAAAGATGAAGCAGGTATGCTGCTGACACAGTGGATGAGTGAGCTTGTGTGTTTGTGCATGTGTGTGTTGTCATGACAAAAGCTGGTGACAATCTAAATACTGGCAGATGCTCTTTTTGTTGACATCTCTGCTGAAAAGCGGACCCTGAGGCACTTCCTGTCTCCAACACCCACTTTAGGAAGTGGAGATGCAGCTGTTTCCTGTTAAGGGACAACTTCACTTCTCTACTTGGGACTTCTGTGTGTGTGTCTGTGTGTGTGTCTGTGTGTGTGTCTGTGTGTGTGTCTGTGTGTGTGTCTGTCTGTGTGTCTGTCTGTGTGTCTGTCTGTGTGTGTTGCATCTTAACATATTATATTGTGAATTGTTAAATAGGTGTGTAAGAAATTGATAAATGTATATTGCAGTATTATGTCTTGTGATTTTTGTATTTATTTTCAAAAACACACAGATTTTTAATCAGTAGTTTACAATCAGAGATTGGTAACAGCCAGTGGTTTATTGTATGGTGTGTTTAAACCCCATAGCATTCTTCATCCATTGACCCTTCTTTTCAAACATAAATAAGGACACACTGGTAACATTAGCTTTAGCAAGTCTTACGCATATGGTATTGTGTTATGACAGTTTTCCTAAAAATATATTTTATCACAAAATGAAGCAATGCATTGAATTATAACCTATATCAAGATACATACATACATACATACATACATACATACATACATACATACATACATACATACATACATACATACATACAATTTTTGCCAATATAGAATCCTAGTAAATTATGGGTGTCCTGTTAATAAGCTGTGGCACGTTATATATTTATATTGTCTTAAAGGTTAGCTCCTGCAGAAAGGGAAAGAATGCACAGAATTTACAGAAATATGTCACTGAAAATGTGCTCCCTGTAGACATGCATGCTTAGTAACCAGTCCAGCAGAGCCTATTAGGAATAAGGTGCCGAAGGTAATGATCAGCCTGATCCTTCACTGATTCCTCAAATCTAATTATGTCAGTCTTAGGACGAGCATCATTTTTCTATGGCGAATTTAATTAGCGAAGGCATTTATTGAATAATATCCTCACCTCAAAAAATTATAGGATGTTTAAAGCTACAGGCTGCCTTTTAACCATGTAAGAAAAAGAGGCCTCTAGGCGTTTTACTACTGGCTTAATAAACGCACAGAGAATGGTGTGAAGAGAATGGCACAAAGAACTAGTAAAACTAGCAAAACAGCAAATAATCATCCACTTTCACTTCAGCTAATCTCATCTTTTCATTTGAAAACAGCAAGTCTGTAAAGAGTATGGTAGCTGATACCAAATCTGAAAATTCTATATGTTATAATCCTATTCTGTTAAATTCAGTATGGTTTAATTCTATCAAATTCTTATTTTGGCTTCTCTGTGACTCTTCCTTTGTGCTATAAATGCATTTTTTGAGACCCTCTGCCAGCATGATGTAATGCTTGTTGTTTACTATGAGAACGTATGATATCCCTAATCAAATCAAAGTTATATTACATATAAAGTTATATAGTTATAACGCTTTTCTGGGGAAGCTAAAGAAGCACAAACATTTCTTTCTCTGAATTGGCTATAGATTTAATGTAGGATGACTCAAGTGAATGAATATGCAAGAGATTGCTGAAGGAACATGGTCAGGTTTCTCAAGTCTGGTGTCCTAGCAAATCTATAGACTTAAACAAGAGGTTTGTTTTAGTAATCCTCATTAGTGTACTTGGTCATTTTATTGAAATAGTATTTTTCAGGTTGAAAAAAGGTAAATAGATGTAATGGGGAAATTTATTCCACCACAGGGTGGCCCATGGTTAAAACCGGTGTAAAACCCCACAAGTGCAAGGATATACATGCTTGCATAACCCTGCGTGATTTCTGCATGTTTTCCAGGAGCCAGTGAAGCCAGAGGAAGGCAGAGACATGGCTAACCGGATCAGTGCTTTCGGCTATCTGGAGTGCTCAGCTAAAACTAAAGAAGGGGTGCGGGAGGTGTTTGAGATGGCCACCAGGGCGGCGCTGCAGGTCCGCAAGCGCAAGAAGAGAAGCGGCTGCTTGCTGTTATGAGGCTGCGCTACATGCACATACTTCTGCCAACGGTTGACCCAGTGCTCCAGGAAGAAAAAAAAAAACCTTTACCAAACCAACATCATCGCCGTACTGTATTACGCATTTCACGCAAGCAAGATGTGCGCGAGAGAGACTGACAAACCTGTTTATAGAGAAACCAATCCACCTGTGC
Organism: Prochilodus magdalenae; assembly: GCA_024036415.1. Lineage (NCBI taxonomy): Eukaryota > Metazoa > Chordata > Actinopteri > Characiformes > Prochilodontidae > Prochilodus > Prochilodus magdalenae. The sequence goes on along the minus strand of JAMWET010003901.1, from coordinate 204,501 downwards.
TCTTAAAGTTTCTGTATGCACACAGACCTGTTCTGCTATCTCTGACTTTTCCTTTCTTCTACCAGCATATCTTCCTCTGTGCGGGAGAAAGATTGATCGATTTGATTTTGTATGTATTTGTACATAAATCTTAGTCTCCTCTTTCTCTCTCATTTTCTCTCTTTCCTCATTCCATGTTATATTCAAACATTGCTTCTTTATGAATTGTTTACTTATTGAGCTGAAGCCTGACTGGCAAAACTCTGCTTTGTTTGGAGAATTATCAAGAATACATTTATTATTCATTCAAACCTCCTGGCATCATCGTGTCTTAGTCTGTGTGGTATAAGCAGTAATTGTGGGCCACTGTAAGCTGTAACCCCTCGAGTTTTGGCCAGGCACAGCGGAACTGCTCTCAAATCAGCAGCCAGAGGTAATTCGGATGAACAGCAAAGATGGGGCTCAGTGGGGTGAAACTGAGTTAGCCCAGAGTGCTAACGAAATTAGCTCGTTCAGCCTGTGCTGTGTGCACACGTGTGAGAGGAGTCTGACACTGTCTGTATCTTGATGGAAATGTCTCACTTGCAGTTAGTCCTGTTCCTCTGGCCCTCAGGGCCAGGAGGGGCAGCAAGTCATGAATCTTGCAGACGTGGCAGATTTGACTCCATTAAATTCCCTTAACTTTACTCCGGTGCCAGCCTACCTATACCAGCTCTTATTGTGTATTCCTCTACTTTCTCCCGGCTTAGCATCCTATAATATCATGGCTCAAGCCCCTCCAGACTGTTAATGCTGATACTGTGGTTTTGAGATGATCTTAGTTATTGCAGAGCGAGGTGGTAAAGTAGCTGCATTCCTGTCTAGTGAGCTCATTTGGGGTTTTAAAAAGAATTCCATTGGGTCCCATAAATAAAAGATGCAGTTATGTGTATTTCACTTCTCAAAATAGTCATTTGATGTGAAATGGCTCAGTGTACATGGGCCTGCTGATTTCTTTACAGCAGTGGTGATTGGAACTAGAGGTTGTAATTTCTCCATGACAAATACTGTAAAAACATTTTACTTGGTGTCCAGTATGACCTACGACACCAGCATGCACATCTTGACCTCTTAACATGTAATTTTCAAAATAGTAAAGTAGTGGAAAACCTGGAAAAAAAAAATCCCTAAAATGTATATTTGATCATAGGTTCATATTTATTTACCATAATCAGCACCTTGCAAATTATGACTTGACAAGTTTCTCTTGAATGACACACATTTGTCAAACTACCCGGATTGACATTTTAATGATTGGATTAAACTTGGAAGAATCTGTGGCTTTCTGTATGTGCATGTGTATGAGACTAATGGACTTGCTAACTTGCATATTAGCTTCCTAATGATTATCAAATTATAAATCTCAAAGGGTCATTTCAATAATTGTTTATAAATCTCGTCTGCATAAAAAATCATAATGATAAAATGCCTTATTCTAGGGAAATTTCTCAAGTCATAAGTGATCACAGTTGTTGGTTTTCTGGACACCATTACTATTATTGAATAGGAAATAAAAATTTGCTGGATTAGTGAGGCTGACATCATGACTCCTGGTGCCTGTCAGGCCCTCTGTAAGGAAACCAGAATGTAATCTTTTCTACAGTGAACCACTTCACATCACATCTTTATCAGGAAGATTTGGTGGATGCCTTCCCTGGCACAATTCTGTGGTGAGTTCCCTTCCATACACCTGCAGATCCAGCTACTTCCTACACACTAAACACCCAAATCCAGTCACTCCTTGTAGCCAGTCATTAACATCTGCTTTTTGACCCATTTTCCATAAATTGAACGAGACACTTACTGCACTGTACCACCTCCTCTCAGTCTATGGATCCCGTCACTCACACCACACAGGTGTTTATAGCTCCATCATACTCATTACACGCCATCTGCAGGAGTCTAAAGTTACCACCACCTTAAACAAGGTGGTCTTGTGAGCTTATTAATGCTTCATAGTGGAATCTATAGTTATGAATCTTGTCACACGTGGTGGAGATTAAAGACGATTAATATTAGAATTTTTTATGTTTTATTTATATTTTATTTTATAAAAAAAAAAAAAAAAAAATTCCTCTCAAGCTTATGTGTATATTTAAAGATCTCTGTCCAGTCTCTGTTCTAGGTTTGGCTTTGTTAATACCAGTGCTCTTAACACTTACGTTTTAAAATTCTGCTAGCCTTTCAAGTAGATCCGAAGGCCCGAACCATGATTTAAGACTAACCTTCTTTGCAGCTGTTATGGCTGTGTATAATATTCTTCTTTGGCTTACAGTAAGACTGAGATGTAGTCATCATTTAACAAACATAGATTAGGCTGCTTTACATAAGACTTATTAAGTTGCTTAGCAACTGGTTTACAGTTAAGATACTTATACTTGAATAGACCTACTTTATTAGCATCGCCATTCGGACAGAGAGGACTGGGCAGATAATTCAGAATCTCTGTGGGTAACTTTTGAAATGAATTCATTGATGTGGTAAATTTTTACTAAGAGCGGGGATCCCTTCTCAAATCCATTCCCAATATAGCTGACATGGAGACGATTCCTTATCCCAAATAGTAGTAACTGGGAGTTTCTATGAGTTGATGGAGCAGGTAAGCTGTTGTAGTAATGTAGATGAAGCAACACCCTGTGAAATAGAAACTAAACCCCACATATTGTCTTCTGAGTCTTCTGGGTTTTTATATACAGTGTTAATGATGGTAACGTAGTGCACTGTTGTATTAGACAGTGTACTCTACACCACCACCCTTTCCTCATGTAACTATGCTCTGCATGTCTGGTTCTCATCACCACCACTGTGAACAGCCATGACTCTGAAATCCTCTAGAAAGGCACCTTTCACTTTGTTTATGGCTTCACCATTTCATTTTGGAGGAATTTGGTCGGTAGTGCTTGAGGAGCCATATTTCGAATTCCAGCAAGATGTCATCAAACGTGGGGCTAGGCTGATTTCAGCTTGCCATGATGGAGGAGAAGGGGTCTAATACGCCTGTGAACGACTTAAATGAGCAGGAAAATGGCATGTGGTCTAACCTCCAGTGTGTTTAGAGTAAATGGTGCCCACTAAGTTGTCACTTATGGTATGGCACGGTGAACTCCTGAACACAATATTTACACCCAAGTAACTGAATACTGTCTACTCTTCACAACAGTGCGATCATGACGAGTTCCCACGCCCACAGAACTGTGGAGGGTGAGCATTGTATAAACATATTCACTCAGGTTTGTGTACATCTGTTTGTGTGTGTGCAGACTGATCAGTAACCAGTGGCAGATGATGGGAAGTTCACAGGATGCAAAGCTCTTTCAGTTTCTCTGTTAATCGTAAGCAGACATGAGGTCATCTTTGGAGCACATAACGAAACCGGAATAAGAGCCATTCGACCCCCAGGAGATTCCCTATAATTATCAGAGACTGATGATGCACTCATGGTCAATTTGGACAGAACGTTGAACTCTAGAGGGCAACAGAGCTCTTCTGCAGTGCAGGGGAATTAAGGCCACCACTGAGACTTACATTTTATAGAATTGGAATTTAATTATTTCTATAAAAATGTAGTTTCTTTCATTTGCTTGCAATAGGTTTATGTGGAAACTCCTAAATATGCTTATGAACAGCATTATAATCTGAGATTTCATTTATTTATATTTGCTATATTCATTTTACCATGCCTGGCTGACCAAGAAAGGTTATCAGCTCCACTTACCACATAGATCCACTTTATTGGTCTATCATCACAGACTGTAGTTAATCTGTTTCTCTGCACACTTTTTAGCCCCCTTTCACATCCTAAAAGGTCAGGACCCCCACAGAACAGGTATTATGAGGATGTTGGATCATTCTCAGCACTACAGTGACACCACAGATACGGTGGTGGTGGTTCTGTGTAGATAGAGTAGACTGTAGTCTTCAGTGTGTGGTCCACTCGTACCAGAGCAACACATACTAATGCACCACCAACACATTAGAGTCACTGCAGTGCTGAGAATGATGCACCACCCACATTATATCTGCTCTGTGGTGGTCCTGTGGTGGTCCTGGCCATTGAAGAACAGAGTGAAAGGGGGATTTACAGAGTATGCAGAGAAAAAGATGGACTACAGTCTGTGGAACTACAAAGTGCGGTTACATGGTAAGTGACACAGTGAGTGTAGATACAAGCAAGTGTATGGTGGGTGTATGACGGATGTGATCTGACCCCACTATCTTGGGCTACCATACCCTAGTCTCTAAAAGCACACTCCAGACCAAACTGTAGGCCCCTGCACACATTTTCCGGTGTGGCAGGCTTAAAGGAAAACAAAGGGCATGAACTGGAATAAAGATTAAAGGAGCAGTGTGTGACCTCCAGTGGTGAGATTGCAGATTGTGATCTACTGATCCCTCCCTTTTCTGCTCTTGGCTCACTGCCTGGCCCATTTTTTTAAACCTCAGTTTTTGTCTTCGTTGACAGAGGGGATTCATCCGCCTTGGCTCTTTCCGCTCTAAATAGCAAGTACGGCCCACCACAAAATCTCCACCCATTGAGGGATCCTACCAGGCAGGCTTATATCATAACCCCACCCCATAAACTGATTTAGATGTTCAAAACATCCCAACTATCAAACGCTTCATGTTTGAATTTTCCTGCTCCACCTTTCATGTTGCCATGGTTACATTCTAGCACCTGAGGCATTATTTACATTTATGGCTTTTAGTTGACGCTGTTATCTAGAGCGACTAACAAGGTTAAGCATATTGCAGGCAGGCCAATGTCATGTCAGGAGTCTTGCCCAATTGGTGTTGCACAGCATAGTCACCCAGACTGGGATTCGAACCCCAGTCTCCCACCGGTCACCCACCAGTCTCTGGTGGTGGCTCCCTGGCAGGTAGTGGTGTTATTCGCTGAGCCTCATCAACCACTTTTATGCATCATTTATAATAACACTATGGTACTATGGCACTATGGCAAAAGCACACTATGCTACACCCATTCATATGTAGATTTAAGAGGCTCGTTCTAAGCTAACACAAGCACATCGGTTTGTAGTTATTGGTAATTATACATATATGGAAACAGACATTTTGTATACTACCTTCCATGCCTGCTATTAGATCCTCCAAAATTTTACACACTGCTCCTTTAATTTAATTTACACTGTATAGAACTTGTGTCAGAGACAGAGTAATCGTGTTACAGATAAAGCCAAACTGCCTATGCAGGGATTTGAACCCCTCTATAATCAAATCAGTCTAGTCTTTAAAAACACCCGGAGTGTATATGATGAGCAAAGACAAAGACAGTTAGATTAGGCTGTAGTGCAGAGTCTGTTGGTTACTGCTGATGATAATGTTTGTCTCTAGTCTTGAAATATGAATAATAGCAAACTAAGCTAATACATTTAGATCAAAGCTGAAGTCAGTCATAGCTGTGAACAATGTGGTTTCAGTTATTGTTAGTACAGTGAGGTCTACACAAAGAAACTACACACTCATCATCAAAAGACTAGCTGCACCCAGAAGGAGGTGTAGGAGTGTAAGGCTATGGGGAAGGAAGATAAAGGTTACCAGGAACAATAAATGATGATGCATTTAGACTCATATGGGCATTGATATGGGCACTGACGTGGTGTTAGGGGCAGTTGTAATGGTCTGCATGCATGTAGTCCTGCGCTGTACAGCCAACTGCCAATGGTGCGGGCACTAACAGGAGGACATCACTGCTTATGAAGGACTTCACTGCTCGCTTATATCATATGTGTGACAGAACATGAAACTTTTCTCATGATGTCAAACCTGCCCACCAAGTTCCATGCCTGCGGTTTATTCCTCCTGGGTGCAACTATCTGTACAACTATTCTTTTGATATTGAGTGTGAATACACCTTATTGTTATTAACTGTATATATTACTATGCTTAGTAATATGCATTGCTTTAATTTTACCGATGTGTTAAACAGGATACATGGTGTATGGTTATATGGAGAAGGTTGAAAAAGCCTGCAGGCCTCAACATAATACCCAATTAAAAAATAATGTCTAGAAATCATCAGCGCAGACGCTCAGTCAGCGGGCTAGCTTATTCCTGATGGTGCAGGTTGTAGAAGTGATTCCCCATTGAATCCACAGTCTTGGTTTAGACCTATTCTTTGCAGAAGCAGTCCTTCCGAATAAAAAGGAGTTATCTCGTGTCAGCTTTTCCATCATACTTTAATTAAGGCACACGAGGTACGAGCAGCAAGACAAAAGCATACAGAGAAGCAGATGAGAGGATTTCTGATAAAGTGAATCAGTCCATTATCTTTCTGCAGGTAAATGTTGTTTCTGTGAAGGGAAGGCACGTCCAGAAATAGAACTTTGTCAATCTGATTTCAAACCCAGCTAGAAGTTAGAATAGTTGCCTTTGTCACCAATGACCTATTAAGGTCCGTATCTTAAATATTACATTTTCATTTACTCCCTTATGTTTATTGCTTGAACACAATTTTTTTTTTTTTCATATTAAATCATCTCCTTTGCAGTCAGGACAGTCTGTTTTTAACAAAGTGATAAAAAAGTATAAAATGGCATGCAGTCAAAAAATGACCAATGAGTGCTGTTGGTCTATAGTCCATGTAAAGGGATTGAATTAAGTGAAATCATTATACTGCCCCTGTCCAAAGTAAACATTTATCTGCATTTTGGTCGATCTGTACTTTAATGCATTATTTGAACACAGCAGCTGCAGTTTACACTGTGTAAAAATTTCATGAGGACTGGACCAACGGTAACGGCCCAAAACTGCTTGGAAAGGAGTCTCGTTCAATTGGCTTACATTACAATTACACTAGGGTTCTGGCCTTCCTGTAAAGTTGCCCTTTCGATGATACTTGTTTTCCGTTGGACAGGGACGATATATAAATACAATACAGAGGTTTTGGCACCCTGGCCGAATAACACACCGCTTGATTTTAAAAGTAAAAAAAGAAGTAAAACAAAAAAGAAGTAAAACAAAACCTCAGTGACAAAATATGAAAAGAAAGAAAATCTGATGTTGATGCATGTTAATCTAAGCGTTAATCTGCAGATATACATTATATGTATATATATGTGTATATGTATGTATATAAGTACAGGGGTTGGACAATGAAACTGAAACTCCTGTCATTTTAGTGTGGGAGGTCTCATGGCTAAATTGGACCAGCCTGGTGGCCAATCTTCATTAATTGCACATTGCACCAGTAAGAGCAGAGTGTGAAGGTTCAGTTAGCAGGTAAGAGCACAGTTCTGCTCAAAATACTGCAATGCACACAGCATTATGGGTGACATACCAGAGTTCAAAAGAGGACACATTGTTGGTGCACGTCTTGCTGGCGCATCTGTGACCAAGACAGCAAGTCTTTGTGATGTATCAAGAGCCACGGTATCCAGGGTAATGTCAGCATACCACCAAGAAGGACGAATCACATCCAACAGGATTAACTGTGGATGCAAGAGGAAGCTGTCTGAAAGGGATGTTCGAGTGCTAACCTGGATTGTATCCAAAAAACAAAAACACGGCTGCCCAAATCACGGCAGAATAAAATGTGCACCTCAACTCTCCCTACACCATACACCATACTAATAAATGATCGTGGTCTAAAACCAGGTGTTTCAGTTTCATTGTCCAACCCCTGTATGTATATATATATATATATATATATATATATATATATATATATATATATATATATATATATATATATATATATATATACATATGCAGCATATAGCATTTTAGCAGTGCTACAGGTTACAGCAGAATAAATTACATGTATGTTTCCTTAGCCAAGACTGGATTAAGATTTGGCAATACTAGGCACTTGTTTACAATGCTCTCTTGAATCCTGCGGTTACAAATACACTGCTCTTGAAAAAGGAAGTGCTATTATGATGTCACAATTCTGTGAGTCAATTCTGGGTACAGTTACTCTTTATCTAAAACACATCACATTTTACACACAACTATCAGGAAAACCCACACTGCCACCAGCACCAGGGCAAAAGCTTAGGTTTACTTTAAGACATTGGGTTTTCTGAGTCATGATGACTAGTCATGGTGGTGCTGCTGCCTCAATGAGTGACCCGCTAGTGTTGGCCCTGTGTGCTCTATAAATGGGCTCAGTTTTCTCACAGTTGCATACGGTCGCTGTCCAAAGTAAGACGTGTATCTTCATTTTAGTCGGTGGTTACTTTTATGTATCATTTGGACGCAGCAGCTGCTATTTACAGTGTGTAAATTTCATGAGGACCAACAGAAACGGCCCAAATTTGCTTGGAGAAAAGTCTGGCTCCATTGACTTCCATTAAAGTTAAACTAGGTTATAGATCTCTTCTGTAAAGCTGCCATTTTAGAGATGCTTGTTGTTCTGTGGACAGTGATGCTGTTCTAAGAAGCGCAATAAAAAGCTGAGATGTACAGAAATCAGACGGCTAATCACACATAACTCAGTTCAGTCGAAATTCAGGTCCAGTCAAAGCAAATTCCAACATCAGTAAGGTCTAAAGTAGTGTAAAGGCCTCCTAAGGCACTTTGGCTTCTCATAAAGGTAAATTTAGTTAAACTACAACCCTAAAACATATATCACATTAGATGTTCAGTTTGGTAATTCATTAAGGCACACACATTTCTGAACCTAATTCACAGGAAAATGTTCTGTTGCAGTAAAAATGCCACCCATTTTACCATCATGTAAACACAAATCAGCAGTTATTCAAATTTACTTTGAAACTGAGCAACATTTTCCTTAAGATTTCTAAATTCAACTACAGTATTCAAAATACCCCCCTGTGATTTCACAGTCATCCATTAAAACACTGTTAGCCCTCTTTATACATTTCTATTTCTTCATACTGTCACTGTCCAAAGAAAAACACGTATCTCCATGTTGTTGATATGTACTTGTATGCATCATTTGAAAACAGCTGCTGTTTACAATGTGTGAAAATTTCATAATACATGGACCAACAGAAGTGGCCCAAAGTCACCTGGAAAAAAGTCTGGCTCTACTGACTTACTGACTATAATGAACTGAGGTCTTTAACCTCGTCTGTAAAGCCGCCATTCTGGAGATACTTGTGTTTCCTTGGACAGCGAGGATATGTAACTCTTTCCTACCTGTTCATAAAGAAACAATGTGCATACATTTAGTTAACTTTGGGCATGATCACAATGAAAGAGAGAAAGAACGATAGAGATAATCGGTGTCCATGCTTCCACTCCATGTCTGTTTTCATTTCCTCCTGGTCCTTATGCTTTTTTAAGACTTGCCTGAACACAATTATGTAACTCCTGATCACTGTTCATGCTTCCACTCTGGGTTTACGTACTGCTGGATCCCACTCTCCTTGGTATTCACAGTATCCACTAGATGGCATAGGAGAGACAGAGATGATTAAGTAAAGCCTGGCTAAGACTCACATCTCTTTCCAAATATACAAAGAACAAATATACAAGACTACAGGAAAAGTAAGTGTACAGAAGCTGTTCATCTAATATAATCAAATTGTCAAAGAAACTGTGGAGTTGAACTTACATACTATAATTCATTTTTTTATTTTTTATCATACTCAGAATGAAGGGCACTTGTTGGGTGTAATGGAGAAGTCTACATACCATAAAGTGACAGCTTACAGAGGAAAAGGTAGACCGAAGTGGTATAAAGGGCAATAAAATGTAAGCCTATAAGGGATAAAGTGTAATCCTACAGGGATGCAAGGCAAGTCCCCTGGAGATAAAGCATCAGCATATAATGTACAAGACCATAGGCGATTAAGTGTACTCCTACAGAGGATAAGTAAACGTAGAGGGGATGTAAAGGAAGCCTATAGGGCAGGACAGCACAGCTTCAGTCCTGGAGGGCTGGTGTCCTGCACAGTTTGGTACTTCCTCTGCTCAGACTCGCCCAATAAACCTGACAAGATAAGTTGAATCAGGTGCTCTTGAGCAGGTAAACTAGCAAACTGTGCGGGACACCGGCCCTGCAGTCCCGGACTTGTGCACCCCTGCTATAGGGCATAAATAGATGATGTACCCACCTTCAGTCTCTTGAATGCTGAGAGCTGTCAGTCGTGTCACTACCTCCTCTGTACCTTCTATAATGTCACGGTTCAAACCAGTGTAGCCTCCCTCATCAGTACAGTACTGAATAAACCTAAACACATTTACATACACAAAATGGAGTTATACACTTTATATAGTGAGACTATAAACACATACAGTATAACAGGTTTCACTGGTTCATTAACATACCTACTCTGATTCAGTATCACAGTAATGATATTCTGTCCTTATCCTCGACTGTCCATGCAACCCAACATTGTAGCTTCCTCTCACACACACCATCCCCACAGCCCCAAAATCACATGCTCCATCTGCATTTGTTTAGTTGCGTAAGGCGACGTTTCCGGTTTCCGGTTCTAAGTTTGGTAAGCACAGGCATTTCCGCTTTCCACCGGTCAGCACGCAAAATGGCATTTTACACGCGATGTCTTCAAGACTTACCAAAAGTTACCATCAATGATGTTCAGCACATCATTCAGGCTTCGTCGGCAGCACCCAGGAGTAAGCGTGAGAAGGGCTTCCAGATGTACGTCTCCAGTTACATCGATAATGACGAAGGTAAGTTAACTTGGCTTATTAGCTTAGTAGCTAGCTAGCGCCCATAGGTAAACATTTACAGAGGATTCGTTCGCTAATATTAAACTTTACCATCTAACCGTTGGATAATAACAAGCTGGTGTTGTAGCTCTTTTTCTCTTCAGTGCTTCGTTCTCGTTTGCCGAAGCATCTGCCATTGCTGAGGTCGTTGGAGTAACGCTGTAATCATGATCAGGCGCTGTCTGCACTTCCTCTTGGTCTGTGTCAGACGCTGCCAACACCGGGGAAAGGCATCTCGGCCGACGTTGCCAAACATTAAGCCTTGGTGCGGGCACGCTGTAATCGTTTCAGGCAAAAAGACAGGGCACCGCTCTTTTGTTGAGTTTTCTCTTTCCCACGGCCGTCACAACAAAGTCGCCTGTGTTGAAATGCCTACTACAGACGCGAGTACTTTGAAGGGGGCTGAAGTTGTCCCTACGAATCTGTGTAAGCCACCGAGCCCGCACCTCAGGATCCACTGGAAACCTATGAAAGCTAATCTCCGAGTTGTACCTTGAAGAATTAGCACACAGAGGCACACAGCAATGTAGAAACGTCTTCTTCTCTTGACGTTGATACGTCAGTCATTTCTCCTTTATCTTAAAAACACTCATGATTGCTATTGCTTTCCACAGATTCGCTCAATTCTCCTCACAACTACTACAACCGGAAACAGTGCTGCATACCAACCATAAACCGGAAATTAAGAGACGCCATCTTGTGCACACAGCGATTTCCACACCACACCCATGTTACTTAAGCCCCCTTTTAAAATAGATAGGTTATATTATAATCACAATTTGCAAAAATGTTTATATTTTCACATGTTTTTCTTTGTCTCTCTTTCTCATTTGTCAGACTTAGTTTACAGTAAGACATACATTTGATGTTTTCCTAATGTTGTAATTATGTAATTGTCATTATTGAGCAATTTTGATGAAGGATGTGGCCATATAGACCTTAATAACTTCAGGTAAAGGACATTAGCTCATAGCTGTACTGCATGCTTTAGCTGTATTTGTAGTGCAACACAACAATACACTACACTACACAACCGTCATATATCTGAGCACTTTCTTGTTTACTTGGCAGGACAGTTGTGTGTTATTGCAAATAAGCACCTCTGGGATCAAATCACCTCTGGGATCACTACGGCACAGCCAGGTGGGGCTGTAGTCAACAGCCTGTGCAAACAATATCGTCCCTCTCCCTGAGTTATTTATGTGCAGCTCTCTACGTCATGGTTTAAAGACTACTGTTAATAGTGCAGTAATAAATCAGTGGCAGATCTTTGTGTACCTGGACCAGGTGGAATCGCTGCTGAGGATGATGGGGTTTCCTACCACGATGAGCAGGGACCTTGCTCGCGTCATAGCAACGTTGAATCTCTGTATGGACAGAAAAACAAAGCATATGTTTATTTAATATTTTGTCATTTATGTTTTTACACTGATTAAGTTCATTTTACATGAGGAATTCTTACAGATGGTGTTTTACACTTCTTGCCAATATTCAGCAGAAGAAGAGAGCGGGAGTATTTATCTCTGAGTAGTATCTAATGGGTCTGGTGTATGTGTGTCTGTGCACTAGCAAAGACAGGCAGTATTTTGGAGCCTGCTTGATCAAAATTTATCCACTGGCAATACGAATTAATACTGTACATGTTAAATAACCGATCCCGAACTACAGTACCAGTCAAAAGTTTAGACACACCCAGCTACACGGATGTTTGCGGTTATCTTAAAGACCCTACAGGCTAACACTTAACAGTTCCACATTATGAGATGTCTGAAAACAGTTCCACATTATGAGATGTCTGAAAAGGAAAGCATCCACTACAGAGGCTCCTCGAGGTGGATATGCCGAAGCGTGGGCTATTGCTATATCAGCCCTGGCTGCTGATTTGATCAGACAGTAGGAAACATACTGTTTGTGTCCCATATTGATGTATCTATACACCTATGTTTGCCATATTGCCAATATTGCATATATGCAAAAAAAATCATCTCCTTTTTTGTATAATTTAAAAGCTCTAGTTAACTTTTCAATTTTGTGAATATTTATATGATGGCACTGGGAATAACATTTAAAAACAATAATAAATAAAAAGTAAGAGCTTCTGTATGCAGGTCACTCAAAGACCTTTGTGTGTACTCAGATGGGCTCTGAGGATGATGTTATCACTGCTGGGAGAAGCTGGTGTGAACCAGCCACACTCAAGGTCATTTACAGAGAGTTAGGCTTCTAATCAGCCACCAAGACATTATAAAGTGTACCGCTTATAATCATTTCTCTAATGCACTGAAAGTTATATATTTAATTTTTTGTTGTGTATTACTTTAGAGTCCAGTCATAGAAATGGGAGAACTCAGTTTGGCCTGACAATGGACACACCAATAAAAATTTCCAAAACTGCTTAGAAAAAAAAAAAAAAACATTCAGCAAGGTAGGAGTGTCTAATAGACAGTGAGTGGACACCCACAAAATTAGGGTGGACAGTCCAGGACCCAACTACACCAGTCCCATGCACTAACTACACGGATACCTATGTCCTCTTGCTGATGAATGATCCAAATGTTCACCTCGAACAATATTAGGTGGCCACACGTCCAGGTTTTCACCTGTGTCCCAAAAAAATCCTTGCATTTCATTGGTTTAACTACATGTGGATATTGTGATTCAGTCCTGGCTAACTGCAGTCGGGCCCTGAAGCCACTTAAATGTTCATCTAACTGGATCAATACCCAGTGTGGCCATTGTGTTCACACCTTCTAGTCAAATTCCTGATGCCTCTGTCATTTTTATTGGTATCCTCCCCTTGGGCATGTGACATTGTGAGGTCACCGAAAGTGGCTAACCTGCAGTTACATTTACATAGTTAAATCCAGAGCGACAGTTACAAGCTTACCATCTACTGAGGTAGCATTCCAGTGTAGTGTAGGGGTCTTGCCCAGGAATCATTATTGTGTTACACAGCATAGTCAGGTTATAGTTCTAGTAATCATTCCAGATTCCCCCACACCCTTTGTTATGGTCAAACCCGGGGATGGGATGTCCTCCATTGTGGGGTTATGAAAGTGGCCACCATGCACATAATACCTGCTCTGTGGTGGTCTGTATTTTGTTTGTCTTTTGCCTTGGACCCCAGGGTCACTACATCCGCCCGTGTTTATGTAAGGTACCTTCTCATTGTTAAGGAAGCCGATGTTGAAAACTTGGTCAATTTTGATGAATTCATTTTCGCTGCGGACAGTAGACACAATGATGACCCTCCGCTCCTGACCCTGAAACTCCTCCACTGAGCCGATCTGCAGCGAAAAGACATTCATAGTTCAACAGGGCTGCAGGGACGGAGCGATGAAAGAGAGGACCAAAGCCTTAAACAACGACCACATCATGCAGACACTGAATTTCACCTCAGTGTTACCTTCAGCTCTTTAATGTTCCGGTGGCCTTTCAGCTCTTTATCACATGTTATGATGGCCTTCCTTAGTTTCTCCACCTGTGAGACACACCCGCACACCCACACACAGACACAATGGCAGCTATTGAGATGGTGTTGTGTTATGTTTCGGGAAGCTTGTGATTAATGGGGATTTTAATTCCAGTCCTGTCTGAACTGGTTACATCAGTAATGTTGGTGGTGTGTTTCCATGGCTGTAAAGATTATTGGTGCTTTGGCCCACTATAAAAGACACTGCAGGAATAACCCGAGGTTATTTAAATCCTGTAACAACTAACATGCTACATTAATACTTCGTCGTATCATATAAACATGCTGACTGAGCAAGAAGCCCACTCATAAACAAACAACACAAGTATCTCAACAGTTCCATCCTCATTCTGACCACCCAACTGGCAAACTACATGCAGAAATACACACACGTACACTCACAGTACAGGCTTACAGCGATGTCTGCAAATTCCCTCATATACCCACCTGTTTCCTGTAGGGCGTGATGATGCCAATGTCTTTGGGTGAGATCTTGGCCGTGCCCTTCTTGCCCTGTGACACCAGCAGTTTCTTCAGGTAGCTGAGAACTACAATGATCTCGCTAGTGTTGAAGAAGGACGGACTGTTCAACTCCCTCTCATCTTTCCCAAGTACACCATGGAAAATCACAGGGAAATTCTGCCGATTAAAGGAATAAGCAGAGCACACAGCACTCTTTAGTGAACGGTGAACTGAATATACACTTCAGCTTTAGCAAGAAAGGTCAGAAATATGCTTACTCTACAGAAAGGGAAAAGTCTGGAGAGTCTGGAGCTCATTTTATTACAGCATGTAAGTGTGTGAGCACTCATTACCGACTTGTTCCGACTACAGAAACTACAAAACCACTTTTATAATTCAGCACTTTACATTTCACAGTAAACAGGGAGAATTAATGCTGACGGTTTGGTCTCGAGTGGCGGGTGAATCACATGTTGCGATGTAACAGATAGAATCACACTGACCATTCAAACAACCCAAGCCACACCAGTACAACCTGAAGTGCTAGGAAGAAGAAAGAATAAGACAGAATTTCAGAAAAACTATCTACAGCAAACCAGTATCACAGTTTTACCTCCCTGATTCAGTCCCAGCAGAAACTAAATAACAGTCAAAAATATGGGTACCACTTTACATGAATGGTGTCTACACAACACATTCATGACATCTTGCATAAACTCTCCACAATGTATTCATGAATGTTTAAATCAACATTTAGAACGTATGTCTGAAGATATAAACAAACTATGTAATTTTACTCAAAATAAACTCGGTGTATCATTTTAAAAACTATATTATTTTCAGTGTCATGCCTTATCACTGGACAGGCACTGGCTTTGTCCCTTTGGACAGATATTGTTTTGACACTTTAGGACTGCTTTCAATGCTTTTTTGCTCTTTGCTGATTTTCTCCTTTTTTACTTTGTCTTCTTTGAAAACGTGTTGTGCCAGGGGGTTAATTTAACAGTTACACGCTGTTGAGGAAAATGTTTATTTTGTGTTTACTTTAGGTATATGAGCTTTACTTTCTTTACATACTTATCTATCTAATACAAAAAAATAAAACAATTGATCAACTGTCATGATAATAGTGTTCATAGCAATTAACCCAAGTTAGGAAAGAGTCACTAAAAATTAAGGATAGGATTTAATGTCAACAGACTTCATACACAGTGTATGAACTGTTGAATGAATTCTTTCTGGCTGTGCTGGATATAGCAGTGACCTCTCCAGTGCTATCTTACATCTCAGTTTATCAGTATAGTGTGAGAGTCAGTGTATATTTATGTGTAGACATGCAACAGGTTCTATTAGCAATGTTAATATGGGCACTCTGTTGACTATGACCGCCATGGCACAAAACAGCCTCATGTTAACCAAGAAGAAATCGCCACACACTCTGGAGATAACTGCACAAGCTTGACGTTACAAGCCATCAAGCCGTGTTTTTGAATATTTTCATTCTGCAAAGCAGTGACGTAAAACAGAATTCGCAAAATTTCAGTGACATCGATTGCATGTGGACGAAAGGCCAAAACACATTAACGTAAAACCCGTAAGCTGTTCAAAACTACCCATATACGTGTGGACAAGGCCTTAGTTGATAGCCTGGTAAACTGTCTCTTCGGGTTGACAGCCAGTTCATGGAAGCCAGCTCCAGTTTATCTTCTCTGTGAGTGGTGAGCTTCTGAGAGCTGTGGTGGTGCAGTTTACATCAGACACTCTGCATACTTGCATACGCAAAGAGCCTGAGGCTGAAATCTACCACACACACACTTCTGTAGTGCATATCTCACACCTCAAATCACAGCATCTGCCGCCCTGGCCCCTAGCAGCAATTTACTTCCGTCATCCGGAACACTCGGTAAGTTTTTTCATACAGCAAGGAGCGAAAATGAATACCCATGCAACTCTTACAAGGTTGATATATCCTGTAACTCACTCTTTTGGGAAGGTATTCCCAGTTGCAATAGAAGCTGGTGCTGAACTCATCTGCAAATGGCAGCAGCTCTCCTTCATAGAACATCTCATTAGGGACCTTCAGGATGGACTTATGAGATCTGCACAAGGGCGAGGAAGCAGGAATGGTGTGAAGCAGAACAAAACCACTGTCAAAAAGATGAACTGCAGGTTCTTAGATAACCAGCCTCTGCACCTGTAGTTGCGCAGCAGCTTGGTGACGTAGCGAGTGTTGAATCCGGTCTCTCCCTTCTGATAGAGAGGATTTTTGGTCATCAGTCTTGCTAGAAGTGACAGACCTACAAAAGAGGGAGATGAGAAAGAATGAGCCAAAAAAACAACAAACAGCAGACCGAAACTTCCTGCAACAATGTAATACTGTCCCGCTGGGCCTGTTTTGTTTCGTTCCTAGCCAACAGGCTGGTAACCCACTCACATCACTCTCTGTGCTTCCCTGATGCTTGTAAACTGACTTCATATGCTGCATTACTGAGGATGCAGGCACACAACAAGGTAACAGCTTCGCTCACAGAACATACAATAGCAGTTACACTGTCTAGCCCCACAACCCAGTCCAAGGGGGTTTTCCTCGCTCCCATCCCAAGGAAACAATGATGAAGGACTTTATTAGTTGTTGGAGGTCATTACAAAGGTGTGTTCTTCATTTTTAGGACTTTAGGTTGATTCCATATAACATTTAAAAGCTCTATTACACTTGCAGTGCTACGTCTCTTTGAAGTGCCAGGGAGAGCAAAATAATCAAAACTGTTTGTATTATAATACAATACAGCATTATATTAAATATCTGGCAAAGCTACAATGAAAAATATAACACATGAATATGATAAAATGTGTAGGTGTGACTAATAAACAGTTTGACTGACTTTTTCCAACACTCTTAACCAGCTCCACTGTTCATACAGTCTTCAAAAGAAAGGTGGTCAAACTGGCACAACCAGTTACTAGGTTTAGGGGTGCAATTACTTATTTCAGATGGGTGATTATAAATCTTTATCTTCAATAAAAGGAATGATAATTTAAGAGCTGCATGTTCTGTCTACTCATGTTGTCTTTATCTTATATGTCAGGGACAAAGAACTTGGCCCGACGGCCGCATAACTAAAAGTCAAATGAGTTTAAATAAACCATACGACAATCGAGCACAACAGCCAAATTCAAGCAAATATAACCAAAAGGCAAGAAAGGGTCAGAGTCAGAGTGACAGGCAAGGGTCAAAAACCAGGGAGTCAGATAAACAAGCCAACAAATCCAAAGGAGTAATACAAGGGAGTAAACAGATAGACAAAACAAGAGGCAAACAAACTAGCATCTAGAACAAGGCTAGAGCCAAAAAGAAAGAAAGTCAAAGGGAGTCAGAACCAGAGTAGCAAAGAGAAAGGCAGGAGAAAACGCTCCGTGATGCAAACAGGGTTTGGAATAACTTCGCAATGTGTTTGTGTGTGAGGGGTTATTAAACAGACTGGAAGATGAGAAGCAGGTGTGAATAATCAGTACTCAGGCGAGTTGGAACATGCGTGATTGGCTGACTGGAGACATGTGAGGGTCATGTCATCGGATAGTGCACTCTGGAAAATGGATTCCGGGAGTTTGATGGTGTCAGGGAAATCAGGAAAGGTGACATTATATTGAAATTTGTTGGATTATTTGAAACATATAAATGTGACAAATTAGTAAAAATAAGCGGGTGAGGGGCAAATTCTTTTTCACAGCACTGTATATATTCCCAGAGTAGCAAAATGAACTTTATTAGAAATAAAACCCCACAGATTTAGGGTTTTCAGTACCAGCCCCACAGCTCTGTGCTGAATTCTGCTTTCTTTCTTTTTTTTTTAGTCATTTTTGCATAGTGTTCTGATCTTACTGTTTTATGTAGTAATCTATGTAAAAATGTCAGGATACCAAAAGAGTGCTGAAAAATTCTGCTGGGGTCTTAGGGGTTAAAAAGGGGTAAGAGGGCTATAGGCTTAGTAGGGCTTGAGTGGGAGACATGGCAAAAACAAACGCTTACAGGCATCTACACTCTATCTTTAGAGATAAAGCACCTTGTGGACACTCACTCCATCACACACTGCCTCACATTTATCAGGGTGATAATCCTCCACTAGGGGGCACTAAAGTAATTCTTTTATTTTTAAGTAATGTTTTATCAGTGAGAATGTGTGCCTTTATTTTCCTAGGTAGTTTCTAAGTTGGACCAGATGCAATACACCAACCAGATTAGTGCTACACAGGTGCTACAGGTACACTAACTATATACTGTTCTTATCCCGTCAGCCCCTTGTTATTGTGTAGATTCAAATTTTATTTATGTAGCAGGGCGGTTTTGTATTTGCCCTCCCTAAGTATTTGTGGTCCCCCCCCCCCGCTGCTATATCTAGACAGGGGACGACCACCTGTATGTGCACTATCTGTCGTTTTCCCCCTCCCCTTCCGGGGCATCAGACCGTTGTGCTAGCAGCGGTAGCGTGGCGGTGTTTGGCGGGACAGCGTTGGCATTGTGCCTGTGGTGAATCTTCAAGGCTTATAAGTTTGGGTACCTTGCGCTACTGCCGGCCCAGCGTTGCTGTCTCTCCCCTCTTTTTTTTTTTTGCCTCTTCGGTGTGAGTGTGTTTTAGCAGTTTCAGGGTGGTGTGAAGGGTTTGTACTAGACAAGTAGTTCACATTCAACTTGTGGAGCGAACTGAAGTGTTTTAGTAACTAACTATTGGTCTCCCCTTCCACCACCTGGTGTATTTTTAAATTGTGTCCTTTTAGTTCTTGTCGGGCAGGAGCTTTGGGCTAGAGCGGAGGCAGACGGAATTGGATGTGGAAGCCCTCTCACCAGCCCTGGAGTTGGGGCACTTTTGGGTGTCACTGAGGTGTGCGGTGTGGTCACGTGATGTGTGTAGTGTAAAAGGTAAGCCCTCAGCTCTGTCCCTCTCTTGTGTTGGTTTTTATGAAGCTATATCTGACTCCATAGAGTATTAAATGAATTTTAAGTGTTTATTGCCTTTTAGTAATTGTTAATAAACTACGTGTGGGAAGTACGTCTCTGGAGTCTCACGTGTGTTCGAACCTGTTTTGCCCTTTTCAGGTCTGTAGTACCTGTTATATTTCCTAGGGGTGAAATTCCCCTAAGTGGCGTAGTCATGTATATTACCTTACCAGACTTGGGCAAAAAAAGATCTGACCATAATAACATATCACAATGCCTGCCCCCATAGTGGGGCATCCTGTGGAGAGAAACTGAAGTTCAGTAGCTCACCTAGTCCATATTTTATAGCAATTGGAGACCTCAGAATGGGCCCCAGCTGCTTTGGATCTCCAGCCAGTACCAACTGGCCTGTTTCTGCACACAGCAGACCTAGACAAACACAAAGCAGACTAAAAGGTTAATGTAAATGTGTAGACACACATCATCATCATCATCATCATTCTTATTAGAATATGTCTTTACCAGCTATGGCAATAATGGCCTCGGACTCCACTGCATGACCAGCTTCATCCACAAAGATATGAGTGAAATGACCAACAGGCAACCCACCAGTGACCAGTCTACACACATACACACACACACATATGCACACACAGCATGCACCAGGTAAGTTAGACAGGGGACTAACTTATTAAGAGTTTAATGGAGAATTTTAAACTGTAGCACATACTGTAAATTTCCCCACTGTGGGACTAATACAGAATTATCATATCTTATACTGAAAATGCTCAGTGGGAACCCACAGTGCCAGTGGAATATATTCGGTCTAGTCCAGGATTAGTGAGCCCAAAAATGTTCACCTTCCAGCTGTGCACACAGTGGTGAGCAGAATTGTGTATTCCATCAACTCCTCCTTAGTTGGGAACTCATAAACTTCACCTCTGAGGTTAGAACAGGCCTAAAGAGACAACAAGCAGACCAGTCAGTTACTTCATGTGGTCACATATTTCTGATTCCTGGAGTTGTTCAGCTCATATAGTAGAAACTACCACTTCATTTAAAATCTGCTAATGTGTCTAAACACATGAATGTGCATTTTCTCCCCATGGAAATACTTACAGTCTTAACTGTCACTGCTACGACAATATCACATTTTACACCAACCGTTTCAGCTATATGGAAAAGTCTAAAAAGTTTCCTCAGCAATTGTATTGCGCTCTTAGAGACATTTTTACTCCAGTGTCTCATAATGATTATTTTTAACAGTAAAGTAAAATAAAACATCAACATTAAAATTCAGTTCTCTCTCATTCTCTTTCTAAAGATTCCAATTATGGACTGACGGTTCATTTTATCTGTCTGTCTGACTGCTCTGCCTTAATTACCTAGGTCTAAGGTCATTCTACATTCTAGCTAAACAATTCAGTGAAACCATGTAGTACATTTAAGCGCCTCAATCCAAATACTATACAGTCATATCCTGATAATGAAAGAACATGCTGTAGTCAGGCAGAGACACCAGAAATTGGGCACTTTTGGGTGCTTGACTCTAAACACAAGCAGCTTGTGTTAAAGGGAAAATGTGCTTCATGTTCTGAAATTTTTTTGGAACAAATGCTGTGCGTCCCATAGCAGCCCCACATAAAAGCCTACTGCTATATCTCTAGCTTGCTCTCCTTCTCAGTGGACAAACTATGGACCACAGGAGGGAGAACAGAGTGAGCAGGGTGTTCATCAACAGTCCAATGTGTCGGTTGTCATACGTCATATTGTCATCTCCTGTCACATTAAATTTAATTATATATTCAGTCTGTCAAATTAAAAGGCGAATTATTTTGCATGGCATTACTGTCATATCATGTCTGTGCTGCTTAACACTGCAGCACCCCAACACAAAACATCTGTCCACGTAAATGAGCTCATACGCCTGCTGTAATATCAAAGTATACACACTTCTAATCTGATGTATGGATTTACTGTATGCAGACTCTGTAGCCCAACTCCGGGTTTCTCACTTGCACACTTCCTCATTTGCATCCATAATAAATTCAATTTCAAATATTGGGGCCCAGAAGGACTTAACCGACAAGAATGAAACTTGGTACATGGACTGCTCCGTTTTCTGTGTTTTGTAGTTATGATGTCCAGCCGGAGTGAACCTTTCCTAACTTTAATTAATAATTATTATTATTATTTTATTTTTTATTTATTTATTTATTTTTATTTTTTATTTTTATTTATTTATTATATATATTTTTTAATTTATTATTATTATTATTATTATTATTATTTTTTATTAATTTATTTATTTTGTTAATGTGCATGTGGGTGTATGTGTTGATGTTGTTGTATGTGTGTGTGTCATATACGTGTTTCAATCTTAAATATCAGGGGTCCATATATGATATATTCTTTTTTTTTATCGAAACAAGTGCTGCAAATAAGGGCCATAGTGCCAGGTTGTGTTCTCCCAATATTTACTACTCTTTTTGATTGTTCTATGTTTCATTATTGTGTTTTGTACTGATCCCTTAATGTTTAAATTGCAATAAAAAGAGTGGAAAAAAAAAAAAATTAAAAAAAAGAAACTTGGTGGGTAGGTCTGACACTGTGAGACAAGCGGATGATTCGAGTTTCACGCACGGCCCCGCATATAACGTGAGCAAGGACAGGCCTTATTGCTGTACCTGACTGACCCAACAGCCATGGCTGCAGACATTCGGTGAGCAGCGATGCTCTCCATGAGTCATCCTGTTAGTGGCAGCACCTTACGCAAACAGCTACAACTCCATGCCGAGACGTCTGGCACGTTGCGTTACCAAACATGGCAGCCCGATGCCATACTGAGAAACAGTACTTCTGTATGTGTAGCTCAATTAATATTGATGAGTGTGTATACTGAAGAGCTGAGCTTTGCCTCTAATTATTTGCTTGTACTTGCTTTCACTGGTGCATACAAAGGTTAAATGCTAATCTCTAAAAATTGAATTGCTCATTACTGGTACTAACCAACAGATCCTCAGGCACATGTTTGGGCTCACGACTGCAGGCGTACATCCGGTAGATTTTGTGAGCATCTACATGTTTCAGCAATTTCTCACACAGCTGATCCGCAGCACTGTTAGAGGGAGCACAAGCCAGGATATGCACATCTGCAATGTTCTTAGCCACCTGAGAGAGAGAGAGAGAGAGAGAGGCAGCCAGAGAGAGTAAATTCCAGCATATGTGAGGAATACGGATTGGTTTTCAGTGCATCAGCTTGCCATTTCACCTATCAGTAACTGTGACACGCTACCTTCACATTGTTGCAGGGATGACTGCATGGTTGATATTCAATAGGAACGGAGCTTTGCACTCAGCTATTCTTAAGATCAAGTCTCCATTAATAATAGACCAAGACAAGGCCAAACGAGAACAATGTCACGGTGAGACAGTGAAGGCTCTCTGACCTGTTTGATGGCTTCCACCATGGTGACTGTTTTGCCAGTGCCTGGCGGCCCAAACACCAGGTAGGGGGCCGGCTTGGACACACCCGCCACAATGTTGCACACTGCAGTGTACTGCTCAATGTTCTCCTCCAAACTTCTATCAAACAACCTAATGACACAAACATACACACAAAAAACAGGGGCCTCCAAACGTGTTCACGTATACACCCACAAATACAACAGCCAGAGAACATACAGAATTCATTCTCAAAGCATTCCAGCAGATACAGTATATGGAATCCCATGATAACAGCTGAGCATCTTTTGGCTTCCTGACCTCAATGAAAGTTCTTCTCCTCTGGCCATGGACTTGGACCCTGTAGGGAACAGGACTTCATCAAGTTTGTGCTGGACAGCTAGCTGCACAGCACGATGCTGGAGTCTCATCATGAGCCTATTAACGGTGAACTCCACCTGAAACTTCATGTTGTCTATGAAACCAGCCAAGAGCCTGCAGAACAATACAAACAGAGTGTATGCTGGTTGAGTCCAAAACTAGTCTTGGTTTGTGGATTAAGACTAGACTAGGAAATCATAAGATCATGTAGTTTCTGTTCTCTTCGTTAATGTTTTGTTGAGGATTTAATTGAACACAACAAACAGCAGCATTAAACACACCTCCAACTCTTCTAGATGTAGCTCATCTACAGACACAAAGCCTGGAGTCTAAACTTTGCCTCTTCAGTTTAGCACTAGAACTGTGGGGCTAATATGGCTAACAAACACTAGAAGTCACCTACATCTTTTTCAGTGAATACATCCTCTCAACTTCACTAAACCGAAGACACTATCCCAGCATTCAAGGTGCAGAAGGCAGGGAATACCCTGGAGAGGCCACCAGTCCGTTACAGGGCATACACACAGACATACACATTCACACCTGGGGCAATTTAGGATTTCTAAGACAACATGTCTTTGGACTGGAAACCCATGGAGCCACTGGGAGAACATGCAAATTCCTTCCAGAAATGACCCTGGACACCCAGGCAGGGAATCAACCCCAGGCCCATCTTGATGTGAGGTAACAGCACTACCCGCTACGCCACCATGCAACCGAGCAGTAAAATACTGCTTGAACAGTTTAATAATTATTTTTTAAATAAATCAACAGAAACAGTGAACATAATCTGTAGCGTCCTTTTGCTTGAGTGACATGCCCACATGCAACTGGCAGCTGAATTTCATAACAATAGGTGTTTTGTTCAATTCGATAGCTCCCCTTAAGTCGTACTTTGTCCTGGGCCACATGGAAAAGTCTGTGTGAGCTTAATGCAGATGTGAACACGCTTTGAGCTGGATGAGAGAAGTTGGAGAAAGTTGGCAGAAATGGGGTGGAGCAGTGGAGCAGTGGGTAGTGCTGGTGCCTCACAGCAAGATGTGCCTGGGTACAATTCCCAGCTGGGGGATCCAGGGTCTGTTCTGTCTGAAGTTTGCGTGTTCTTCCCGTATCTGTGTGCGCTTTCTCCCACAGTCCAAAGACATACAGTCCGGTGAACTGGAGATGCTGCATTCCCCCTAGCACTGAGTGAATGTGTACAACTTGTTTGCCCTGTGGTGGACTGGGGCTCTGGCCAAAGGTTTTCTGCCCGGAGGAAAAGATCTAAAGCCTGTTACCTTGAGGAGAAGCCCAGTTTCAGTCGATCAAGCTCCACGCGGTGCACATAACCCTTGTATTTGGTTAAAAACTGTTTATCCAGGTCTGCACTCTTAGTAAGCAGCAAATGATCTCCTCTCAGTACGGAGGGTCGATTCTCAGTAACACCTGGAACCTGGAGACATGGAAAGATGAGCCAATAAAGATCATTTAAGCCAATTAATGAGCCAATTAAGATCAAGATGCATTTCCTCATACATAGTACCACCACCATCTCAATCAGTATTTAATCAATGAGGGAAGATTAACACTGCTTCATACTCACTTCTAGTATCAGCAGATTCTTACTGATCTTGTCTCTTGTCATGGTGACATCTTTCTTATCATAGCTCTTGATATCTACATGCATCTGAGACTCCTCCAGGTGAAGTAGCACTTGGAAGCGTTCTACATAGTTGTGGAAACTCAGTGGAGACTCCAGCAGAGACCTAATCACCATCATACAGACACAGTGGCTGTCAACAAGTCTGCCTAAAATTTACTAATCTGTTTACAAGGGGCATTTTATACTGAATAGATATTAGAGCTGCCAGATCTCATCTGTGGCAGCTCTATTTGTCAATAAACAGACATTATATATCCACCTCTTCAGCCTACAGCGTATGTATCCACCTGTTTAGCCTACAGCTTATATATCCACCTGTTCAGCCTACATCTTATATATCCACCTGTTCAGCCTACAGCGTATATATCCACCTGTTTAGCCTACAGCTTATATATCCACCTGTTCAGCCTACAGCTTATATATTCACCTGTTCAGCCTACATCTTATATATCCACCTGTTCAGCCTACATCTTATATATCCACCTGTTCAGCCTACAGCGTATATATCCACCTATTTAGCCTACAGCTTATATATCCACCTGTTCAGCCTACATCTTATATATCCACCTGTTCAGCCTACATCTTATATATCCACCTGTTCAGCCTACATCTTATATATCCACCTGTTCGGCCTACATCTTATACATCCACCTGTTCGGCCTACATCTTATACATCCACCTGTTCGGCCTACATCTTATATATCCACCTGTTCGGCCTACATCTTATATATCCACCTGTTCGGCCTACATCTTATACATCCACCTGTTCGGCCTACATCTTATACATCCACCTGTTCGGCCTACATCTTATATATCCACCTGTTCAGCCTACAGCATCTATATCCACCTGTTCAGCCTACAGCTTATACATCCACCTGTTCAGTCTACAGCTTATATATCCACCTGTTCAGCCTACATCTTATATATCCACCTGTTCAGCCTACAGCTTATATATCCACATGTTCAGCCTACAGCTTATATATCCACATGTTCAGCCTACAGCTTATATATCCACCTGTTCAGCCTACAGCTTATATATCCACCTGTTCAGCCTACAGCTTATATATCCACCTGTTCAGCCTACACCATATATATCCACCTGTTCAGCCTACAGCATCTATATCCACCTGTTCAGCCTACAGCTTATATATCCTATAGCCTATATATCCTATAAGCCTACAGCTTATATATCCACTTGTTCAGCCTACAGCTTATATATCCACCTGTTCAGCCTACAGCTTATATATCCATCTGTTCAGCCTACAGTATATATAGCCACCTGTTCAGCCTACAGCTTATATATCCACGTGTTCAGCCCACAGCTTATACATCCACCTGTTCAGCCCACAGCTTATATGTCCTGTTTGTGTGTTATTTGTTTAGCTAAACTGGGTTTATCTTTAAATGTGGCTAATGTGGATAACAATCAAACCAGAATCCAAGTGAGTCCAGTGGTTCACTAAGTATTTCTTGCAACTGTGCTTTAGACATGTCACTCAAAGAGATTCTGAGGCATCGTATTCAGTTTTTGTGAGAAGCAGTGAAATTTCCTCCAGGACATTCTGGGCAGCACTGACCCAGAAACTGGTAATGTGCATGGAGTAGTAAACCTAACAGTTCTCTGTATAAGCAGTGTACTATTTTCAGCACAGTAGTGACAGCTGATAAACGTTATGGGTCACTCACTTCATTTCCTGGAGATGGGAGCTGGGAGCTCTTGAACAGTTTGTCAGGAACTTGGTCAGATCGTTGATGTAAGATGGACACTTATACTGCAGCAACAGAACCTCATTATGAAGATGATTTATGGAGAGGCTAGAGGAGATAACACACAGACACAGACACTCAAATCTCAGTATTATTGCTAGGGACAAAAATCCAGAAGATCCAGCTCTCTATCAAAAGCTGAGCGAACCTGAGTTCCTGAGTTCCTGAGTTCCAAAAACCTGACCTTTATTTATTTTTTCATTTGCTTTACTTTTTTTTGTTGTACTGCATAAAATTAAACTGAACTCCTCCACTACTTAACGTCATATAAACTTTTCACAATTTCTCACATCAATTATTTGCATATACTGGTATGTACACTTATAAACATAGGGGCTCAACATACTTTGGGCTTTGCTGGGTCTACTTGTATTATAACAAAAGCAATTACCATAAATGCATACCGATTTCTGATTATGTCTCTATCTTGCTTAAATTTCAAATAAAGCAGAATTAAAGCAATCCGATTTGCAACACTGCTACAAAACAGTGCTTTGAGGAACTGGCCAAGTCATGTGATTTCAGCAATTGAAGGTTCTTATGTCATAACATGGTTTCGAAAAAATTTAGCCAATTTGCAATTTAACCAAGTTTTGGTTATTGGTCTTTATGGGTCGGGGTGGAGGAGGGGCAGTAAACTGCTAATCTCAAACCAACTGCTCAAATGATCTTACCAATCTTACTAATTCAAAATATTTCAATTGATTGTTTACTTTTAACTATAACTTCCTATAAAAGTTCATGTGTTAAAAGTGCAAGTTATCATTTAAAACAAACTTATTAAAGTACAGAAAACTATTTTTGGGCCATACCGGAAAGGACGGGTGTGAAAGTATCCGAGAAGTTTTCTTGCATCCAAACATCATAACCAAAGCGCTTACTGTTGTCTATTATCAAGATAAATATACACACACATTCATAAAAATAGTTGCACCCAGAAGGAGATATCAGATTGCAATGCTATTCAGAAGAAAGATAAAGGTTATTATTATACATATTATTATTATATAAAAAAGGTTATTATTGAGTTACACATACAGAAGTAGTGTCTCTCAGTATGGAGTCAGGCTGCCATGTTTGCTAATGCCACAATTCCCACCATGCCGTCTCGCTATGGAGTTGTAGAGGTTCCTAATGGTGTCCTGCGATAATCCATCCCATGCAGCTTGACCTTCTGGACGTGTGACGTGTGAAAACAAACCAATCATCTCAACGCTGACTACGGTACCTCCACACACAGATTCGTTGATCATCTTTACTAACACAGAAGCAGGTCTCATCACTAAGGATGATCCGCTGCCATTCTGAGTCAGTCCATGACAAAATGGCACGACACCATTTCAGTCTTTGGCAGCGTTGACGTGGTGTTAAGGGCTGTCATCGTAACGGTCTGTGTGCATGTAGTCCTGCGTCATACCAACAGGAAGGCGTCACTGAATGTGTCCAATCGTGGCTGTTGGGTCAGTCAGGTACAGCTACAAGGGCTTTATTTGCTTATGTCACGTGTGTGGCCGAGTGAGACACCCTGAAACATTTGCATGTCTCACAATGTCCAACCCATTCAAGTTCCATTTCTGTCGTTTGATTCCTTCTGGGTGAAACTGTTGGTGCAACTGTTTTTAATGATGAGTGAATGACATGAAAAGATGAGCTCCTTTTAAATGTGCTGCGTAAAAACTGCATGTGATGTCATATTAAAAGCTGTGTGTAATAATAATAGATGCTCGTATGCTGTACCCCTCTGGCTGCATTCCGTCTTCCACGGTAAAGTTGTCGGTTTGAACACTGCTCACTTTGGGATGTCTGTAGCGCTCGACGGGCGCCAGCTCCGCAGCCAGCTGCGTCCTGAACTCTGCTTCAATGAAGCGCACAATGTGGAACGGTCTGGAGGACTCCTGCATGCTTGCTTTGAACTCAAAGGCCATCGTGACCCTGTAAACACCCACATGCTCTGCACGGAACATCACTTTGATCTCATACGTCTCACCTGGTGGATAAAATGCATACTGTGTATCAGCTTCAGGAAGAAGTGTCAGCAATGGTTTAGTGACAATATCTCATTTTCACCGACACCAGATATACACGATATTGCCAAACGCATTCGCGTCTGCCTTCACACGCATATGAACTTGAGCGACATCCCATTCTTAATCCACAGGGTTTAATATGATGTCAGCCCATCCTTTGCAGCTATAAGAGCTTCAACACTTTTCTGAGAAGGCTTTCCACAAGGTCTAGGAATGTGTTTATGGGAATTTCTGAACATTCTTCCAGAAGCGCATTTGTGAGGTCAGACGCTGATGTTAGATCTGGCCCGGCTGGCAGTAAAGGTGCTTCATCAGGTTGAGGCAGACCAGTCAAGTTCTTCACCTCTAAACTTGCTCATCCATGTCTTCATGGACCCTGCTTTGTGCACTGGTGCAGAGTCATATTGGAACAAAAAGTAGCCGTCCCCAAACGGTTCCCACAAATTTGGGAGCGTGAAATTGTCCAGAACCTCTTGATATGCTGAAGCTTTAAGAGTTCCCTTCACTGCACTGGAGCTTTGAGGTTAACCTGGCTAACAATGCTAAACCAATAGTCACCCAAACCTCTTCCACAGATTCATTCTCAAAACATTTTTCAACTTGCTCAAACATCAGCCAGGTTTTCAGTATGGTCGGACCGACTTTTCAACATGCTGCAGAGCAGGGTTTCTTACTCTGTGAGCCTTGGACCACCAGTGGGCCATTAAGCACCCTCTAGTGGTCTGTGTGCCTGTACTCAGATGGAGTCAGTAGTTTGTTGTAGGCATGAAACATCACATTTACTGTAATAATATTGACGTTGCATGATGTATACATAGCTGCTAGGTTTCTTGGGGTTTTCTAGGTTTCTTCACTTGCACAGCTCCCGTGTTGGAATTTGGACACATTGGACACCAAATTTCAGGACACCATTTTTACTAATGCAACATTCCAGACTTCTTGGCATGGAGTTGTAGAGGTTCCAACTGGTGTCCTGCGATAATCCATCCACTACAGCTTGAATATTCTAACACAGTTCCTGCAGATTGTGCAGTAGTGGTGGAGGTAGAGAGACACCAGGCTTTTTGGACATGTGTGAAAACAAACCGTTCATGTTGGTACTGACCACCATACCGCAGTGTTTACAGAAGAACTGGGTCTGTACTGACTTCTAGTGACACTGTTAGCAACATATGCCTTGTAGTTCCAGGTCTAAACCTAAATAGCAGAATTTGGACACCAAACATGTCTTTGCTGACCAGCTACATCTTAGGGGTGTACCGACGCACTTTTACTACTAATGAAATGTAACTTTCAGATGACACTAGAGCTGGGAGGTAAGACGAGCGCTCAAATGAGGTGATGATCAGTTCTGATCATTTACAAATGTTGGTGTTCAATGAGTGCAGTGATGCATTGCTACACCTCTGTGATGCAGGCTTGCTTCACCTGGGGTTCTGCAATATCACCATTTGCAATGCATTGTTACACCCCTAGCACATCTCGGCTAGGTGGGAACTTGTGATTGTTTGTGTTTGAAGAAAAGGAATTTGGGTTTTCTTTCTCACCAGGGCCGAGGAGCAGAGGTTTGTTGCGTGTGACTCTCTCAGCATCCTCAAACATAAAGCAGTGTATCCAGTGAAGTGGTGAGTAGTAGGTGAAGTACACGCTGCTGGTCCCACGGTTTTCCACAAACAGCTTCTGCTCATAAACCTCTTCCCGCTCCACACAGAAGCAGATTTTTTCATTCACCATCTCTGTCTCAGAGCTGATGTGCACTCCATGTTTATCAGCCACAAACTCTGACCTGGGAAAAAACCATCAGACTAGTGAGGAGACGACAGCAACAGTACATTTAAATGGTAAAGCGATGCTGATCACTCCTGAAAGGTAAGCTCAGGCATGAATAGCTGCTTTACTTTAAGCACCACCTTTAAAGGTGCATTTAAAGGCTGCTTGTAGCAATGTTCGTGAACTGCTCAGAGCCATGTAACATGCAAAACACAGGTTGTCCTGAAACCGGGTTTGTTAAGAAGAAAGCTAATTCCATTCCAATTTAAAATCTTTAGGAAAAAAACAGAAATCCGAAATCCTGTTGTTGTTCTTTAGTGGGCATCATACCCATAATGGGAACGTTGTGTCTAAACTGGATTTCTCTATGAAAAATGAATTGTGTGTTTGAAAAGCCATAGGTAAATAGGCATGGATGGATTGATCCCTACATATTTATACCTCTGATCCTAGTGTTTATACTATATTATGTTATATTATATTATATTATATTATATTATATTATATTATATTCATAAATTCATTTATCTCTCTCAAAATGCTGGCATGAATGATGGTGTAGTATAGAAATGACTGTTTCCATCCGCCTCCTTCTTTTGCAGCTATTCTAACTGAGACTAGCTATTCAGATGTTAATTTCATCAATACATACTTAATTACTGAATATAGTCTTTTATCAGCCACTATAACAGTTAATAATAATTAAATGTCCTATGTTCTGTTACAATTCTGTTTAACAGGCCCCATTACAGGACGTCCGAGGGCCCGATGTCCTGTAGTGGGCCCTGTACTCTTAACTCTGTATTCTGTACTCTTAAGACTGTGCTGGGAGACACAGCAAACCTTGTGGCAATGGCACATATTGATGTGCCATCCTTCAGTAGTTGGACTACCTGTGTAACCTCTGTAGGGTCCAGGTACCGCACCATGGTACTAGTAGTGACGTTGTCAACTGCAGAACTAGTGAAGAATCAGTGGGAAAAGACGAGGGGGGACAAAATGTCAATGACCTCGTCCTTTTAAACCATTCCTGTTTTGGGGGGTGTCTCATTGTTGCTCCTCTACTGCACCTGTTGTTAATTAATTTTATTAACACCAAAGCAGCTGAAACTGATTAACGACCCTCCCTACTACTTAACTGACCAGATCGATATCCCTGAAGTTGAACTGAATTGATGCTATACTCTGATTAAAAAGTCTTCCCTTTATTTTTTGAGCAGTGTATATGCTGTTGTTTGGTCCGCCTCCTTGCAATGGGGATTCTGAGATGTAGCCCTGCCTATGCCTTTCACCTAGTTTGTGGTTCATTTGGAATCATTCAAAGCGCCCAAGCAAACTGAATCAAATGCTTCAATCTGATTCAATGTGTAGGAGTTTGACATGTGACCTGACGCTATGTGGGCCAGCAGTATCAGGAAATGTTTCTATATTTAGAGTAAACCATTTCTAATTGAAGTAAGTGGTATGCTGACACAGAGAATGTGTATTCCCCCTGCCTTGAACACAAGATTTCCAAGACATTTAAAGAGTTCGACATTGTCTCGTTTACTTATAGGGGTCTTATTCACTTATAGGGGTATTTCTATATCACTACCTATAGTAACTGAATTGCAATACTGTCTGTGTGCTCACCTGTCGTTTTTAAGCTTGTTGAGCATTTCCCGAGCTAGTTTTCTTCTAGCTCTAACACCGCCATCAGGGCCTGGGTGTGAGGGTGCGGTAGAAGAAGAAGCAACCAGATCATTAGGGGGCAGTGGAGAGCTTCTACTGGAGCTCTGCTGCCTGTCACGAGGTCTCCACCACTGGTCCCTATACACCACTCGCACCTGCACAATAGGTTTCACAGATGAAACATATTTCAATGAAAATCACCATTTAAGATTTAATCTAATAAACACAGGGCTTCTGCACAGTACATATCATTCAAGCCAAATTAATGATCTTCAATATTGGTAAAAAAAACTCATATACATAATTTCACCTAATATTTCAGACCAACGGCAGGGTTAATAAAGCAAACTACACCTAAGGGGAATGAACCAGCAACCTCACCTTCCGCTGCACTATATCAATAGCTATAGTACAGTACACTGGCATAATTAAAAAGGACCTACCGAGTTTCAGATTTATTCCCTCCTTTAGTGTGTTACATGGCTTTTTGTGCATATAGACAATCAGCAGACTTATAAAGCCCAAAGTATGTGCCAGAGGGGGAAACTCTCTCCTGCTGAATCCGCATTTCTCAGCTGCCTGGAGCACCTCATTTGAATTCCAGTCTTGTCCTCAGTTACAAGATGATGTCAAACCTTACTGCCTGCCTACCAGCAAAGTTGGCACACCCTCACATAACACAGAGAGTTTAAACAGTAGAAACAAACATTCTGAAAAGTCCTAATCCAGTCTAGTTTACAAAGGTGGATCCAGTCTACCAATTTATTTTACATTTGCTCTGTTACATCTGCACATACACAGACTAAAGAAATCAGTAAGGGTATGCATACACCGAGAGAACTGGTTACTGGGCTAAAATCCAGTTCTCTTTATTGGATTTCTAGGCCTTAATCTAATCTAAGAAAGTGGTCTATGCTGTTCACATGGCCTCTGCATAATCAGATCACTGCCAAAATCTGTTTATTATTACTACTGAACCAACACCATTGTAAGACCAGCCACAGCAGTGTGGGGGAGGTACATGCAAAAGGATCTGATAGCTCTGATCAGAACAGTGCGGGTACACTGACTAATCAGAGAACCAAATTCAATTTTAAAAAATGAGCATATTAGGTATTTTAATATTAGAATTTGCCTACAAACCTTCATAAACCTTAATAAGTTGTGTCCTTCTATACCAGGATGTTACTGAAATGCTTTTGTAGTACCAGCATTTGATACTGTCGCTGTCCAAATAAAAAACTTTACACGAGAAGGTAACAACATTCTTAACATTTATTGTATGCTGATATAAAGAGGATGTAAGAATTTCTAGGAATTTCTAGGACTTTCTATAAAGAAATTTCTAGGACTTTCTATTGGTCCATTCATCATAATTTTTTTCCACAATGTAAAGAACAGCACACTTGTTCAAACGATACTATAAAAATTCAAAAGCAACAAAAAGTTCTGGACAGTGAAGGTATTCTATATTAATAGTTCTCTTTTATATAAAATATTAATTTTTTCATTAATAGCAATAACGGCACTGCATGTCCAGTCCTAGTAACACTAACAGCACAGAAACAACTACAGCTAGAGAACAATGACTATGTACAGGATCTGTGGACAGCATGTGGACAAATGCACACCATAAAAGATTCGCAAAAGACCTGAACAACTCCATGTATTTATGCGCAGCTTGTGTGCAAAGTCCATTCCTCTATTCCCCAAGCAGCCACTGACACTTCCTCCTGTGCTGTTTCTGTGCTGCCAGGTGTCCCTGAATGACCGCACCATGCTCTACTCTTTCACTGCCCTTTCAGATAACCACTGACGAATACACACTAGTATCTCTGCCAGCCATGCTCAAAGGTCCAGGTGTTTTGTCCGGAGCACTTCTCTAGGTACTGTGCGGGTCTCAAAGAACCATAGGGGCACATAAACAAACATTCTCTGCAGATTTTGGTCAGGTGTGCACATTACAAAGTCTGTTCACACACTTGGCACACACCTATAAATCTTGAACCCTGATCATTGCTCAGTTCTAGTTTTGCAGCAGCATGTGATGGATCTGATTGCTGGCACCAGCGTAAATTCCAATAACACTCCACTCTGTGTGGTTTGTCTGTTCTTCCGGCTTATAAATTCCCTCTCCCACATTTAACCCAACAAGTGCAACTGAATGAATGTAACTGAACCTGGACCATCTGTGTTGGTTCATTGAAATACTGCAAATGTGTTCCAACACTGTGATCGTCTATCCTACGTTTTCTGTTTTCCTTGAGATTAAATTTTTACATGTGTGTAGTTTTATGTACCAAACATTACCATAATTCATTTTACCTGTCCATGTTACCTAGCTCTTTATCCCTGTGAGTGAAACATGCTGTGTTCGTGTACTGTGCCTTTAGGACTGACCTAAGACAGATGAGCTCTTTTCTGGATGGTGCTATATATAAGTGGATGTTGCTAAACTGTGACAGGCTGAACAGTCAGATATATGTAAGTGAGTTCTTGTGACGCCACAGCAACAATAAAGCCAAGCTGCTTTGTGGTTTAGTTTCCTTATATGGACTGGGGAGCGAACTTCAACAATGACTGTGTTTACACGCACTTAATAATCTGATAACTGCAGAAAATCAGACTTAGACAGCCATCCAAGTTACGCGTGGTTACACATGTACTTGGAT
Organism: Prochilodus magdalenae; assembly: GCA_024036415.1. Classification (NCBI taxonomy): domain Eukaryota; kingdom Metazoa; phylum Chordata; class Actinopteri; order Characiformes; family Prochilodontidae; genus Prochilodus; species Prochilodus magdalenae. Next base: position 169,577 of record JAMWET010003901.1, on the reverse strand, counting down.
ATCAGTAAAACTCCAGGTTTACATAAGTCAGACATTAAAACTAATTTCTGTGAGATGAACAAAGTATAAATCTCTCTAGTTTTTTATAAACATTCACTCGCCGCAAACATGAACATACATCACCTAGAAGATTAAGAATATTAAAATCCTTATCTGATTAATCATGTGACTGTTTTCAGCATCACTCCAACAGGTTTTGGTTGGAGTCTCATGGTTGCTGTGTTAAATGCTAGTTGCTATTTTCTGGTAGCGGGCTCTGTTTTTGCACATGCCCAGACAGAGACAAAAGAATTTAGAGTAAGGGCATTCGTACACTGATAAACCAGATTACAGGACTAAAATCTCTTTATGTAGGCCTTTCTAGGCCTTAATCTGATCTAAGAAGTCAGACTATGCTGTTCACATGACCACTTTAATAATAAGATGACCGCTGTAATCTGATTATTACTGAACGATTAAGTGCATGTGAACGCATTCATATGGAACATTTACATGTATGTACTAAATTAATTTAGTACATACCTCCTACTTCTGTTTCCTGCAGAGAATCTGATCTGGTTTCGGATCCACTTAACGCAGGTACATAAATTTGGGTAATCAAAAAAAGGGAAATTCCAGGTTCATATGAGTCAGGTAATATTTGGAGTTCTGCTTTACCTCGGCTAATAAACTCACAGAAGCTGTTAACCTGAAAATGTGGAAACCCAGCATCTAGAAGATGAAGAATATTTACAAGCATCATTTTCTCAAGCAAGTCGTTGGTCCACATGTGTTTCTTGTGCCTGTTTTTGCACAGACTAGGAAGACTGAAAGAAATCAGAGTAAAGGTGGGCCAAGAAACTGATCTAAAATTAATCTCTCTCTCTGTATCAGATTTACAGGCCTTATTCTGATCAAATTTGTTTTCTGTTTACATGTATATATATGTAAATAATCAGACTACTGCAGAAATCCAATTATGATTGGATTATTTAGTGCATGTACTGTTTATATATACTGTTCATATGCTTCCTTAAGATTCCTTTATTTCAGAAAAGCTGGGGAAATCTGTTTCCATTATATGGGCCATTTAAACACAATGATATATTTTTTTAAAAAGCTGATAACAAATCGTCGCTGTCCAATGAAAAACATGTATCTGCACTTTTGATGATTTTGACTTTTATGTATCATTTGATCACATGAGTTGCCGTTTACACTGTGTGTGAATTTCATGATGAATGTACCAGAAGAAATTGGGTTTTGGCCTCCCCTGTAAAGTTGCTATTTTGGAGATACTTGTTTTTCTTTGGACAGTGACGAAATACTGACAAGAGGCTGACGGGCTCCCTACTGCCGTCCCATCCATCAGAGTTTCTATGGGGTAGAAATGCTGATGATCACCCCAACATTTTAAGCACTGTATAGATCAGAGTAAGTAGTCTGTTTAACACAGAGAGAGTAGAAACAGCGCTTTTCCTTTTACACCGTACTGAATAAAGTAAAGTCAAAGATATTTGAGATTAAGGAACTCGTTGGCCGGACTCATTAGTCCAGTGGTTCTCAGCCCTGGTCCTGGAGGCTCCCTGCCCTGAGCATCTTTGTGGATCCCCTGCTTTAAACCCCCCTGAAAGGGCTTGTTAAGGAGCTGATAAGCTGAATCAGGAATGCTGGAAGCCAGGGAAGCACTGATATCCTCATGAACAGGGCGCCTCCAGAACCAGGACTGAGAAACACTGAGAGAACAAGCAAAGGGAAGAGCTCACATTCCTGCTGAAGTAAACACGTCCACTCCTGACCCGGGCTTTGCTGCTCTGTCTGAGCGCGTAGAGGACTGAGGAGAACCTGGGGTCTTTGAGACCACCGCTGTAAGGAGGAGATGAAAGGTTATAGCTCTCAGTAGGTTTGACCTGTGGTTCAGCTCACCATCAAAACAACAAGTGGCCATTAAACCATGGCGGCAGTCTCGGTCTCTCACCTCTCTCGAACTCTAAACTCGTTGTTGTAGATTTCCTGAATCCTGACTCTGTTGGTGATGCCAATCCTCTTCGTCTCATGTAGGAACTCTATGAAGTCGAGCCCGACCGAGCGGATATGAGCAGGGAGTCTGTTTGTCCTGCTCATCGTGTCAGGTTATATGGACTATCACTGCTGAACTGACTGCTAATGCGGATGTGATGCTGCGGGTGAGCGTCTGTTCCTCAGAAGTCCGGACCTTAACGGTGAAACGAAACTTAAGGCTCAACTCAAAAGCCCGGGGAGTAAAAACACTCGGGAGACGCTCTAACAGAGCAGGAGCTCACACTAGTTCACTGCAGATAGTTCATTTATTGAGCCTAATGTGTGTTGGAGTCGCTGGGTTCACGCTCTTCACCTAAACGGAGTGTTGACGGATATACAGAACATATGCGGAATAAAAGGAACTGGGAAAATAGCGCCCTCCTGTGGCCGCGGCTAGGACATACACTCACTCAGCAGAGAGCAGGTGTAGTTCCATAAATCTACATTGTACTGTACATTTCATCAGCTCCACTTATCATATTGTTGGCTTACCACTTTGTAGCCCTACAGTTACAGACTGTAGTCTATCTGATTCACTGTGTACTTTCTTACCCTGTTGTTCAATGGTCAGGGCCCCCACAAGACCACCACAGAGCAGGTACTATGCGGGTGGTACATCAGTGACACTGACATGGTGGTGGTGGTGTGTTGTGCTGGTAAGAGTGGACCAGACACAGCAGTGTCCACTACAATCACATCTATGACATACTTGCATGAAGCCGTATACTAATATAAAAAGGTACCAACAGACAAAATACCAGTTTGGTTAAATGTAGAGCCGCGCCCTGTGATGGATCTCTATGTTGCATTTCTTAAAGATGAGTCCTGTTCATTTTTCAGTTGATTTCATTGATGATTCCAGTGCTTCTGCGTTTCCTTGGATTGTAATGTGTTGTGCAGCACATTTTAGCGTCATTTATGATAGATTTTTGCTTTATATATGTCTGTGCATTGATCTCTCTAGGTATCAGCGCTGGCCCTTGTTCGGGAAGTGTCTGAGCTCATGGTGAGGTTTAGAGTCTAACTTTCCTATACTAGCTGGAAATATTACCCAACAGAACACTAAACACGGTTGTAAGGCACTCTGGATAAGAGCGTCTGCTCAATGCCTCAAATGTAAATTTAAATTTAAATGTAAATTAAAGCAAAAATAACTAAACAATTTCACAACATGCCCAAGTCAAACTGGCATCACTGTCCTATGGCTACGACAGCAAACTGTTTGTAACTGTAATGCTTTGGTTTCTGAGGGTCAAGTACCCAACCAACAAGCCAGAGGGCAGGGTCAACTTATCAACGGGTCTTGTCTGCCCAGTACATGTGCCGAATGGGCCATGTGGGTGTGGTTTCCAAGTCACTTGGCTCAGTCAATATGTTGCACTGTATAACATATGGTCTCTTAGCCAATGCTGGGCCCTATTCCAGTGCCCACTAAATGGAAGGCAGGGAACACCTTGGACAGGCCTTCAGTCCATCTCAGGGCAGACACACAGATTCACACTTAGGGGCTGTTTTGTATTTCCAGCTCACCTGACTTCATCTCTTTGAACTGTGGGAGTTGAACATTCATCTATCATATCACATTAGAGGTTTCATGCACCCAACCACCCAACATTCAATTATCCAATCAGTTTGCAGCTCAGTTATCAGCTCATGTATCCAATCGGAATACAGAGCTCAAACAGCCAGTCAGATTGGAGGATTGAAGTAGCCAATCAGAAGCAGGTTTGAACTCATCAGTTAAGATTAGAAGGTGTCGCTCAGTCACATCAGGTCACAGAATTTGACAAGCCACTCAAAGGGCAGGGTTTCATTATTAGAGTCACTGCTAGAGGGCCACAAATATCTATATTAAACATTAATGAATATTAATAAAAGCAAAGTCAGTCCAGTCAAAATCAAAATGTAGTCAAACCAATGTAAGATCAGAACTGATAAACAGTTTATTCCAGTTATGCTGTACACACACAGGTCTCGAAATGCATTCGTCCCACATTGATTAATTTACTAGATCGGTTAGATCTTTAAGGTACTCATGACCAATGTCTACTCAAGGCATTCAGTCATTGTTCCTGGACTAAGAACAACTGCAATAAAAACATTATCAAATCATCACCTTAATAACACGCACACACCATACATCAGCTAGCAAAACTGCAAATCATATAACCATTCATATATAACGCTCTCGTGTCCACAGGCAGGAGAATTTCAGTTAAAAAGCAGAGGTAGGTCCACTAGAGCTCCAGACAATGTAAATGAATGAAGCAGGCACCATAGAGGAACAGCATCACTGTTCGTTTCTCCACTCAGGGTTTACGTATTGCTGGATGCTACTCTCCTCCGTGTCCACTAGAGGGCAGGAGAGAAACACAGAATCAGCGTGACTTATGAATTGTTAAGGAAACAAGATGTGACATGGACGCTAACTGGACCGCTAACGTACTTACAGCCTCTAACACATGTATGGAGATCTACAACTATATACTTTTCCTCATTGTTGCATCCATACGTTCAATTTACTGTGTATTCAAATTACAGCTTTGCATTAACTTGGTCTCCATTTCAATACATTCAACACAAGGGTCATTATTAGCTTAATAAAGTGTTTAAAAACACAATTTGAATCAGAGAATTGGACCAACATGCCTAAATCTGATTGATAACACTTAACATTCAGGTACTGACTAACCAGCATGAAGTAATGCAGTAGTTAACATGAAGTAACACATTAACAGTGGTTACAATGCTGAACTATTCAACTAACTAACATTAGAACTACATGTTTACAGGTTAAGTAGTTGTTACTACTTAACATGTTTACTTAACATTAGCTAACCATTGTTAATGTATCAGGTCATGTTAACCACTGCATTATTTCATGCTACTTAGTCAACACCTAGTGTTGACCTGCATGACCTAACATGCCTCCCTCTCATCATTTAATCTAGCATTGAAAGGCAAAGCTACCTAGGTGTGTATGGTGTAAGAGGGTGTGCGGTACTCACCTTCAGGCTCCATTTGGATTCTAAGGGCGGCTAGCCGTTCTATTACCTCCTCTGTGTCTTCTATAATGGAACGATCAAATCCAGTGTAGCCTCCCTCTGCAGTGCAATACTGAATAAACCTATATACACATTCAGACACACATAAACACATGTGGATATGCTAACACTGAAATACATCTGCAGACCAGAGTGACCTCATGGTCTGGAGACATTATAAACATTACCACAGGGAATATCAGAGCTGGCAGATTATCGTGTGTACCTGGCCCAGGCGTTATCGCTGCTGAGAATGATGGGGTTTCCCACCACAATGAGCAGGGACTTGGCTCGCGTTATAGCAACGTTGAATCTCTGCAGGGACATAAAGAGAAAGAGGATTACAGCATACTTGTTAATACAGCCTGACTGATAGGTAAAGTTGGTGCACAGTACTGATTTTAAGGAGCTAAAACTCTGATAACCTATACTATCAGTCTACATAACTTTATATATAACTTTTAAAAAATAACTTTATTTATATAAACTCTCTTTAGAAGGTCTAGTTAAACAGTGCCTTTGTTGTGTCTCAGTAATCAGACTTACTAAACTCCAAGCAACCACAGAAACGTGCAGTATTAATAAACATATTATTAGTATTATTAGAATATATAGTACATATCATGCATATTATATTATACAGTACTACAGAACACTGTTACTTTGGTTCGTACTCTTCGTAATGCACTTAAGTGAGTGAGCTCTAGTGGAGATGTAAATTGTGTGTATTGTGTTGCAATTTAATGACCTTTTCTCCTCTATAGGAATGAGCACTGGGCTGGGGTTGCCAGGTAATGGTTTACTTGCTCTATGTCTGTGTATTAATCTCTAGGTACCAGCACTGGCCCCCTGTTCGGGCAGTGTCTGAGCTTGTGGTGAGTTTTAGACTCTAAACTTCCTACTAGCTGGAATATTATCCAACAGAACACTAAGCACGGTTGCAAGTCGCTCTGGATAAGAGCGCCTGCTAAATGCCTTAAATGTAAATGTAACTGTAAATGTAAATGTTTAGTTGTGTATGTGATCATGAAGGTGTAAACTGAATGCAGTGAGCAAAAAAAAGTGTTTAGCTTGTGGGGAAACATTTAATTGCAGATTAACTAATTTTTGTTATTTTATTATGTTATAGATTTTAATTTATGATAGATTTATAATATTATATTATATAATATATTTTTTTATTATATAATGCACACAAGGAAACTTCACAGAGGGGAACAGGGGAAATCCGAACGAAATGTTACCGTAAAGACACACGCTTTGTACACGCTGGCAAACATGGTGGCCTAAGGCTATACTGAGAGACACTACTTCTATGTGCAACTCTTTAAATATTGCCCATATCAGTCTAAATTTATTCCTGGTAACCTTTATCTTCCTTCCCAATGCCATTGCAATCTGAGACTTCCTTCTGGGTGCAGCTATTCTTTTGACGATCAGTTTATTTTATTTACCTTGCGGGACCTGATACGTCGGTTAGCTCCTTATTTTTAACATTCCAGCCTCGTAGTTAGGCATCATTATTTTCACAGAGGACGTTTGACATCTCCTTTATGATCTCCAAATGACAAACGCTTCTCTTTTCTTTCAAATGTTTTTTTCTTCAAGGGCTTTTTCTTACTATCCAGCCGATGCAGTCCTGGAAATGTCTTGGCAAGCTTAAGGTTCACACAAAGTTCACCTCTTCTAGAAGCTTCTGTTAAGCTGTTCAACACAAGGCCATTATACTAAAGGCTCAAATCATATTTCTTTTAATTTATCAAATTGGCATAACATGCTGAGTTGAAGACTATCCGTTACGAATCCACCTCAAATCTACATCAATACTAAAATCACTAGACAGAAAGACCAAAAGACAAAAAAAGCAGCCTATAGATTTTATGCTGATAGGTGCTTTATCCATAGCTTGTATAATTAGCTCACTGGACAAAAAAAAAAAAAAAAAAAAAAACAGTCGACAGTAAGTAAAATGTACTGAGAGGCGTGTAATACCTCCAGGAGCACAAATAACAGCTCTGGTTTGGTTTGGCATAGACTGGACAAGTTTCTGGATGTAGGCAATGTCAATGTTCAGCCACCCTTGCATTAAATAATTGCACAGTGAAACCAGATTTAATGTAAAGGAAGTAGCTGAATTTGCAGGTGTGTGGGAGCGTACAGTCATTCAGGTCTACCAGCAGTGTAGAGCATCTTTTCCTGGCAGAATCCTGAGAAGGATTTTCTGTAGACTGGGAATTTAGCTGCTGCTGGTAGACCCGAATGACTGTACACTTCCACACACCTGCAAATTCAGCTACTTCCTTCACACTATGGCCTTTGGCATGCCTAAACAGAATCACAGCTTTTTCCCAGTCATTAAGAATCTGCTTTGCAACCTATTTTCCACACACCGAAGTAGACATTCACTGGAGTGTACAACCTTTTCTCAATCTATGAATCCTGGTACTTACACCCTGAAGGTATTTAAAGCCGGATCATGTTTGGGCAATGCCATCTGCAGGATCCTGAAGTTACTACCACCATAAACACATGAGGTGAGCTTATATTTCTACCACTGCAGTGTATCTTGGTTTTACTGCAACACATTTGTCTGGCAATTGTACCAAATACATCATCACCACAATCAGCTAGCAGCATGTGTCATCGGCGAGGTGAGACTGAGCAATAAATACATACCTGCTAATGCATTAAATAAGCAATTTGATTATGTTTATAATGTTTTGGTTTTCTGGAATCAGAATAAACCACAATCTGATTATTCCAGCAAATCACTTTTAAAAAATTTCGAGAGATGCTGGAATATGAAAGGAAATGTTTTGAAACTTGAAGCATTGTTTAGATCTTTTACAAAGGCCAAAAAAAGCTTTTTCAAGAAAACAGTTTACCACAACATGGAGCATGGAAGTTATGGTGTGTGCATGTCCAGCTCAAATGCATCAGCATGCGGAACTGGAGTGTGTGCGTGTTGTACCTTCTCATTGCTGAGGAAGCCAATGTTGAAATCCCTGTCTATTCCGATATATTTATTGCTGCTGCGGACAGTGGACACAATGATGACCCTTCGCTCCTGACCCTGAAACTCCTCCACTGAGCCGACCTGCAGCATAAAGACATTCATAGTTCAACAGGGCTCCAGGGAGGGAGCGATGAGTGGACAGAGGCAGTTACCAGGGCCAGATCATGCAGATATGCAGTGTTACCTTCAGCTTGTCAATGTCTTTGTAGTCTTTCAGCTCCCTATCCACTTTTCTGATGGCTTTCCTCAGTTTCTCCACCTGTGACACAAAACCACACATGAGCGTCACGCCACACAGCAGGTATTATCTGGCTGCTGGATTATTCCCAGCTCTGTGGTGACTCTGACATGGTGGTAGCATGTTACTGTTTGATGTTCTGCTACAAATGGAGCAGCTGCTGAGACACAGATAGACTAGAGTCTGTAATTGTGACACTACAGGGTGCATGTATATGGTAGGCGGAGCTAATAAAGAAGCATAGTTACAAGGTAGTGTATCTAGTGAAGCAGCTGGTCAGCATGAAAATGTGACTGATGTGTGACTTATATTCCTGTTCATGTGTTCAAAAGAGTAGGTCATGATTCAGTCCAAGTTAAAATGTATGAACTGTCGGCTTTGTTAGATCGGATTTATCAAATGCCATGACCACACTGACAAATCATCTTATTCACCACCTTTAAAGGGTTAATAGATTAAGTCTACATAATAAATACAATGCATATGCAAAAACAGTCACTATAATGGTTTAAACAGATTTGACTTGGTGAGAGAATCATCTCCACAGCTGTAACTTACTGTTTACTGCATCAGCAAACGGGTAAAGCTCATTCCCACCTGTTTCCTGTAGGGGGTGATGATGCCTATGTCTTTGGGTGAGATCTTGGGGATGCCGTTCTTGCCCTGTGTCAGCAGCAGTTCCTTCAGGTAGTCAATGACTTTGGTGATCTCTGCAGTGTTAAAGAAGGATGGACTGTCCGACTCCCGCTCATCCTTCCCATATACACCGTGGAATATCTGAGGAAAACCCTGATGAATTCATAAATAGGGAGTACAAATTAGGACTGATATTCCCATCATCACTGAGCATGTACAGCGACGTATCCTAACTTTGTCAGGTGGACATTCACACCCCAGGTGCCGAGAGCTTTTACTGAACATGTAAAATCTGCTTTTAGCTGCAGTGCACCAGCGAGCTGGAATTTATTACGGTTTACTCTAAATCTTCACTAGATAGTTTCACTTAAGTGGTTTAAACTCTTAATTAATTCAATTTGATTCAATTCAATTAGCTTTATTGGCATAAGTGTATCAAATGACAGTGTTGCCACACAAATCACATACATCCGTCTATTTAAACACACACAGATCATACACATACATATTTTGTGGTCATATTTTAATTCCTTTGCAATACTATTTAGTATTTAACGTATATTTACTATTTTTAATCCCTTCTTTTTGTATAGTTCTTGACACAACATTATAAACAAGGGTCCGCTTAATGTACCCTGAAAGGTTGATTGATTGACCCATTATAGAAAATTCAATTCTGCATGTTAAGAGAAACTTCACCAATTTATCAAGATTACTGCACAGTTAAATTATGATGACACAAGCAAAGGCATTTGAAGTGGTTTGATGTGTGATTTTAATGAAACCGATTACAGTGGCAGTAATAGGAACCAGCTCTCGGTACTGGAAGGTTCTGCTGTTTTTGTCATGGCACAGTTGGTGATGTCTTCACCTGATTTAAAGGTGCACAGCAGTGCACAACTCCAGTCCTGAAGTGCCAGTGTCCAGCACAGTTTGGCAGTTTACCTGCTCAAGCACACCTCATTAAACTCATTAAACTGATTGCCAATGTAGTGGGTGTATTTAACCGGGGGTGGGGTCTGGGGTGATTGGGCGTCACTAAACTGTGCTGGACTCCCAGGACCGGAATTGTGCACCTCTGCCTTAAAAAGGCACCAAAATTACAAACACAGTTTCTGCTTTGCAATTCTCTTACATGACACATTAGGCACATCATGTACACATTACATTAGGCTTTTGGAATCAATGAGAAAACTAATCCAAAACTGAAATTGGCAAAAACCCCTCACACACACACACCTAAATACACTCACACGATAACTGAACACCAATCAGTCTGAGCCTTACCACTACAAATAGAAAACAATGCGAAATAAATCAAAGAAGCTCAAAACATGGCTGGTTCCAGCAGTTCGTTTCTTACTTCCTGTTACCAAAACACAAATAATGCTACTTTTGATCAAGCTCCTTCTCCTCCACTGTTTGAGAGCGTTGTCCAATCACCTTGGAGTATTTATTTATTAAACCTTTCAAGAGTGTAAACTGAACATGCATCAAAGATAACATGCTGTTCTTTAGTGCCATTGATTACATTCTAGGTACAGCGTGACCTGAAAAGGTCAAAGGCCATTCAAGCCGAACACCAGATAGTGTCATGACAAATGGCACCAGAAAGTTTAGAAGTCACACTAGATTTCACCTCTTGGTAAGTAGTAATGCTAATTTAATCTATTGTGACATGTGTATATATAAAACCAAGTGAATGTTAAAAGACGTTTAACAGTATTAAACTTTTATGAAGGTTTCGGCCTAAATAACGTTCATGCAGTAACACTATTTTATCATTGCCACTAATGCATACAGTCGCTGTCCAACATAAAGCAAGTATCCCCAAGATGGCAGCTTCACAGGAGAGGGCAAAAGCCTAGTTTAACTTTATTATAAGTCAATGCCAATTTCCAGGGGATTTTGGTCCATTTCTGAATTTTTCACACAATGTTAACAGCAGCTGCTGTGTTCAAATAATGCATAAAATAAAAAATGGAGATACATGTTTTTCTTTGGATAGCAACGATACATGCCCTTAAAAAGCCTGGCACCCTGACCACAGAGGTTTCCTGATTTCTGCCAAATGAGGCTCCGGTGGCACCAGCACCTCTCATGACCCAGAAGAAAAAGCAGCTTAGAAGATAAATGAATGTGTCACGCATGCTGGCTCTCCTCTCACACCTGATCTCCCGGACTCCATTTCCCATAACCCACCACCCGATGACATCACTGTCTCATGTCTGCCATCTCCCAATCCCGTTCGGTTTTCTAGATCTGATTCCCCTGAGCATTAATCACACCTGTTGTTAATTTAGTCTGTTTGTATAAGTGCTCCTCTCTCACACTGCTCATTGCGAAGTATTGCCACTCACTTTTTACTGAGCGGTTCTCTCTGCTATCACTCCTGTTTGCTGCTCTGGTTCTGACTTTATTCTGATTCTCTGATTTACTCTTTTGCCTTTGTCCTTTTGGTACTGTTGCTGTTCTGATTGTTTGCCTGGTTTTGATGTCTGCTAGTTACTAGACTCTGACGCCGACTTTCCCTTCTGTCATGTCCGCCTTGCCCTTGTTGCTGCTGTGCTTGATTACAAATCTGTTAAATAAACCTGCCTTCATTTTAGCTCAGCGCACAGAAGCTATGTGTAGGTTAGTGTCTTGTTTTGGGTTTGTTTGCATTGTAAACACTGTGACTCCTAGTTCCTATCATCACCACTGTAAAGAAATCAGCATATCCCAGCAAAATCACATCACAGTCCTCTGAATTCCCAGTTTAGTACCTGAATTATACAGTTCCTAAACCTTTCAGAACCATCAAAGCAGAAAGACTTCCCTCTGAGGATGTGAAAAAAGAACTGTGCAAAAGAGCAATGGCCAAACCAGCAGAACCTGCATTTATGATGCTAAAAATAAGAATAAATGAATACCTGCTTTAAAAATGTACCTAAGCTCCAGTCTCACTTCTCCAGTTCTTCACCACAAGAGAATCTACACAGCAATGTGTGAATGTTGCTATTAATGTGTGCAGTAAAGTGCACGTATGATGTAACTCACTTTTTTGGGAAGTCGTTCCCAGCTGCAGTACAGATTGGCGCTGTATTCGTCTGCACATGGCTGCAGCTCTCCATCATAGAACATTTCATTAGGAACCTTCAGGATGGCCCTATGAGATCTGCCCAAGAGAGAGAAACGGTAAAGGCTTAAACCATTACAAGCAGGAGCAGTAGCAAAAGAAATAGCTGCCCATATACACATGAATGAAGCAGAATATGACTCACAAGTGATAATAACTTATATGCAAGTTTGGACAAGCCATTAAAACACTGTTTTGCAAAGATCCTTGTACATTTACCTTATATTTAATCTTAAAAAGTCAGAGAATATTATCTTTAATACCCTAAATTGTACCAGTTTCATAAAATATCCTATAATATCCTGCTACATACAGTATATACGTGTGTAAAAATAGTTGCACCCAGAAGGAATCAAGCATCAGGAATACAACTGGCTTGGTTTCACATCGGAGCATAACATTGGCAAAGACATGCCTTATGGCTCACCAACCCTACAAACATGATTGCGGATATTCAGTGAGCAGTGATTCCCTCCATGGGTCATCCTGTCAGTGCTAGCACCACTGACAGACAACTGCACAGCGCAGGACCACATGCACACACATGGAACACAACTCGGAGAAGCTAACGGCTTTGCAAAGAAGTGTGATGAAAATTGAGACCAGGATGGACAACAGTGAGTGATCGCGCTAAACTGGTCAGTGGTCACTCGCCCAAACAACTAGAATCTACACTGCTCTCGGCTCGCTCCTTATCAGCACTCGGCCTTGTGGATGATAGTGTACATTCCTCCTAAGAACACTGTGACTTTAATCTCTCCCTGGTTTCCTAATTAGCTGGATGTGTCTCTGACTGGGAACTGTTCAAGGGTGTCTCCATGGCAAACTGATTGTTGCCAGGCAGTGAGACTTTTGATCCCCCCACCTCCCGTACCCTTTCCCTCACCTCCATTGCTTGGTCTTTTTGTGTATTGTATGTGCTGAGGTTTTTTTGATGTTCCTCCACTGTGCTCTTCTAGGGCACAGTCTGGGGGTATGTTTTTTTCCCCTCTTCTTCCCCCTTGTATCCCTTCTAACTGGAGAATTGATGGCGGTGCGTGTCCCATGCAGCGGCTTCCCTGTCTTCCTGTCCTGTTCTGTTTCCCCCCCTTGTATGTTATTGTATGGATAGGTTGATGGCTAATTTCGCCGGTTCTTGTGACTGTGTGACAATAAAGATGATTCTGATACCGCTACAACACGTGTCCTTACCAACACGCCAACCTTGCCAAAGACTGCGCTAAGCATCGTGCTAGACTGTCTCAGATTGTCAAATAGGCTACTGCAGCTTCAAGCAGATTTAGAAACAAGTTGGATTGCAACACTGCACCTGTAGTTGCGCAGCAGCTTGGTGACATAGCGAGTGTTGAATCCGGCTTCTCCTTTCTGGTAGAGAGGATTTTTGGTCATCAACCGCTCCAGGAGTGACAGACCTAAAACGCAGCGATCACAGCAAAGAACGCTCTCACTTTATGACAGGCATTCCATCTCTCAGCTTAAAGGAGCAATATGTAAGATTCCCTCTTCACCCGCCCCACCCCTCTTTCACTTACAAGTCAGCATAAACCTTTATCCCTTCACTCACCAAGAACGTCTCTTTCAAAACTGATATTGCTTTACATTCTTTTTATAATTTTAGTTACATATTGAATGCTTACAACTACGAATCTTAGGTATTGCTACATCATCTTACATATCGCCCCTTTAAGGCATATTGGAGCTTAAAACACAGCTTTGTGTTAGCATAGTCTGAGAGGGGGTGGAGTTCTGCAGCTCACCCAGTCCATACTGAATAGCGATCGGAGACCTCAGAATGGGTCCCAGCTGCTTTGGATCTCCAGCCAGAACCACCTGCCCTTTCTCTGCATGCAGCAGACCTACATAAAACACACAAGTCCATTCTGGTTATGATGGGATACATCATAAATTTAACCATCTAAACTCTGTTTATAATAGACAATGTGGTGCTTTAATAATGAATTTAAAGTTAAATATAAGCGAGTTGTCTCTGTCAGTATGTTCCCATGCTAATCTGCAGCTAGCCTATCTTCCCTCTTTATTTCGTAAGAGCAACAATGTAGCTCAGATTACCAGATAGAAAACATCTTGGGAAACATGTTGTTACAAATGTCTTAAGGCAAGACGCTACAGACAAATAGGGTAAGGCTTTTAACTACTAGGCATCACAACTGAATTTCCCCATTTGATCACATGCATTAAGACAATAATTTCTGTTTTCTGAAGTTGTTTAATTTTGCTGAAATATTAAAACCAAAAAAAGGGAACTTTAGATTTCTATTTTTATCACTTTATGTCAGAAAATACTCTCAACAGCCAAATAAAAACATTTTTGCCACATTTTCAGGCATTACATGTTACATAACTCAGACCAGGAATGCTAAATGATCACTACCCTCTGTAAACCCTTCAGACTATAGGCATGGATATAATTGGAACAGCTGGTGTATGTAAGTGCTACTGAGGTGAAGATTCCTGGCTCAGAGTTTGAAAGAAATCTCAATTTGACTAAATGGCTGCCCTCATCCCCCATTAACTTTTTATACATTTACGAGAAAGCTACAGGTGCAAACTAACAAAGCCAGGAATACAAACACCTAAATGTGTATATTGTATATTTTCTTTCCTGTAGTCAAAAAAAAAATAGTATGGTAATAGAAGGGCCCGAAATCTCAAAATTGACCAGTGCATGATGAAAGTGTTTTCGCTTGCCATGTCTCGCCCTAATGCACACAGTACCAGGCATCCTTGTTAGAATGTTTCTTACCAGCTATGCCAATAATGGCTTCAGACTCCACCGCATGGCCAGCTTCATCCACGAAGATATGAGTGAAATGACCAACAGGCAACCCACCGGAAACCAGCCTGCATACACACACACACACACACACACACACACACACACACACACACACACACACACGTGCACAAAGCACACACCAATTTTTCCTTAAGAATTTTATTCTGAGAATTTAAATTCCAGCTGAGGAACTTTTAGCCCTAGACTACTCTGGATTCTCAGCGTAGATCCCAGTAGAGGGTCTATCCCAGACTTAGTCTGTCTAGAAATTAAAAAGGAATGTGATAAATGATTTTTACCTGCCAGCTGTAAACACAGTGGTAACCACGATCTTGTACTGCATCAGCTCCTGTTTTGCTGGGAACTCATACACCTCGCCTTTAAGGTTACAGCTGGCCTGGAGAGACAGCAAACATGCACAAGTATAATCTTGCTCAGTTGCTGGAAGCACTTGCAGCACTGGCAGCACTGAAGTGTTGATTTCACAGTGAAGCCCATTCACTTCAGAAAAGACACATGCAGCTACTAACCCGTAGAGTGAGAGGCACTTGGTCGGGACTGCGGCTGAGGGCGTACATGCGGTAGACTTTGCGAGGGTCGACGTGCTGCAGCAGCTTTTCACACAGTTGATCGGTGGCACTGTTAGAGGGAGCACACGCCAGGATATGCACATCCGACCCACTTTTCTCTACCTGGGAGACACAGTGGGTGCATGTTGGTCACGTCCAAGATTTCCATTTAAAAGGTTCAAAAGCTTCAACAACTTCAATCAAATTTAAGGCAACATGCAAATTTTAAAAGCCCAAAGCTCCAAGTATGTTTTTTTGGTTATGGTATTTATTATTCTGGGTTATTTTGTTATGATTTTGGTTATGCTTTTCTGTGATTCAAATGTCAGTAAGTATACCAAAATAAGTTCTAAACTGCTTCCCTTGTCTCCCCAGAATTCTGAGGATTCTTGCTTCTGCTCCCCCTCACCTAGCCCCTGCCACACATGCCCTCTCCCACCTGCTCCCCATCCCAACTAATTGTCCTTCCCTTTAAATGGCCTTCCCTTCGCTAGGTGTTTGTCGAGCATTAACCACCATACTGTTTGATGAGAAGAGCCTTGGTTTCAGAATTTTGTGAATAATCCCTGTGTTTTTCGGTTACCTTTCAGAATATTTCCCCAGCTCCTGAGTCTTTTCCCTTTTTTCTTGGTTTTGTGGTTTGTATTCTTTTGTGACTTTTGAAAATCTTCTGGGCTTTTGCATTTTTGAGACTTTTGCTTTGTTTTTTGAGAATTTCTGGGTGTTGTATCTGTTTGGACCCAATTGTGTGTTTTATTTTTTTGCAAATTCTGTTAATAAATCCTACCTGAATGACTCATATCCCTGTGTCTAGGCAACCCTCTTTACATTCCTAAATATTTAAATGAATTACATGCAGGATGACTGCATTATGTTGAAATATTAACTAGTGTGAAAAGTATAAATAGCTGGTGTTTTTTTACTTTAGGCCATATATGTGGATACGTAAAATACATACTTTCAGTCAATTACCTAAATCATAATAGAGAAAACAGAGTCAGAAAGGTCTTCAAAATGATTATTTTAGCCCGTGGTCTAGCTTCAAATACAATTCAGAAATCTATACAATTTTATTACAGCATTTGTAAGTTAGGAATTCTAAAGCCTTCATTTGGAAAAACTAAATTCCTAAGACCAAATATTAAACTCCTGTAGAAATACAACCTCATTCAGATTTGTATCTTTATTGTAATTGAATCCATTATTATTTCAGAATCCATTATTATGAATTATTATTTCAGCTGGGCCGGCATAATAGATGTTTTCACATATACATTATGAGTAACTTCACTTTTGATATAATAGATTCATATAGCCAGCCATACTGTTTGTGTCTTTGTTATATAAGCATGCAGTGTTATATTGAATTTTAGCTTCTTTGTTTTCTGCTAACCGATGAAATGTACCAGCATGCTGGGTTGGGGTATGGTTACATTAGCACAAATTCCTTGCACTTCCTGGCATGTCCTTCTACCGTGTTGTCTGCGTATGTGTTTGGGTTAGCATGTGATGTCTATGCCATGCTTGTTTTGCAGGTGTGGTGAATGCTGCAGTTGGTGAAAGCTGTCCCACCTGTTTGATGGCCTCCACCATGGTGACTGTTTTGCCTGTGCCTGGAGGCCCAAACACCAGGTAGGGTGCCGGTTTGGAGACACCTGCCACAATGTTGCACACTGTAGTGTACTGCTCATGATTCTGCTCCAAACTTCTATCAAACAGGCTGATTACACATAAAACATTCATTATATAGACGCTTACAGATCCATTCAATCATTCACATTCAGCAATAAGCACTTCAGTCAGACATATGGCCTCCTGTGATGGAGGTTCGGCACGTATCGCTGTCTGAAAGTTTACTCACCTTAATGAAAGTTGTGCATTTGAGTTCCCAGAGTTTGACCCTGTGGGGAATAAGACCTCATCAAGCCTGTCCTGGACAGCCAGCTGCACAGCACGATGTTGGAGTCTCATCAGAAGCCTATTGAATGTAAACTCCACCCGAAAACTCATTTTGTCTATGAAACTATCCAAAAACCTGCAGAACAATACAAAAATCACCATGTAGAGATTCATGTTTAGTCTTATGGGACAGAAAAACACAAAGTTCACAAGTGTCCGATATTCATTTCAATGTATGAATTATTGTCAAATCTAAATGTTGATTACTCACAAAAAATACTCCCTAAAACATTATACATTCATTATCACAAAATTCATTGTTACAAAAATAGTTGTAGTTCCTAAAATAGTAAAATATTTCTGCACCCAGAAGGGAGTTTCCCGGAAACAATAAAGGATGATAAATTTAGACTGATATGGGCAATATTTATTGAGCTACACATACAGAAGTAATGTCTCAGCACGGAGTTGTAGAGGTTCCTAATGGTGTCTTGTGATAATTCATCCCATGCAGTTTGAATATTCTCACACAGTTCCTGCAGATGTTATTCCTGCAGTCGTAAATCGTAAATTAAATTATAAGCGACTAGAAATGTGATATTCTGTGTCTCACAAAAACTTGACCCGACATTAGCATTAAACGAAGCCACCACTGTGGGCTATAATTATATACATAGACCAAGATTATCAGGCAGGAAAGGTGGTGTATATGTAATCTACAGAAATACCTTAGGGATTTACCAGAAACCTGCCCCTGACCAGCTGCTTATCTGCCCAGCCTATTATGATGAAGGACTAACCAGGCTTTCCACTGCAGACTCATTTTCGGCTATTACTATTATAATTATTTCCTCATACTAGATCAGCATACTAGATACTCAACTGATGTTACTTGAACAATTTCAAAATGTAGTTTTGATCAGAGGAGGATGGGTATGAGTCTGGTATGAGTCTGGTTCCTCCCAAGGTTTCTTCCTTCTACTTGGGGTAGTTTTTCCACCGGGGACTTCTTTCTTTCTTTTCTCTCCTTAATGAATTAATATCACAGAATTTCTGTAAAGCTGCTTTGAAAGAACATCAGTTGTAAAAGGCGCTATATAAATAAACTGATTGATTGTTTGATTGATAGTTCTGCATCATGCAGCCGTCTGCCAATGGTCTCATGGAAGGCATCATTCCTCACTGAATGCCCAAACCGTGGCTGCGATAAGGCCCATCCTGGCTGACATTGCATGAGCAGCCGTGTGTGAGACTTGAATCATTTGCATGTGTTATGATGACCAATCTACCCAACAATTCCTGTTGGTTGATTACTTCTGGTTGCAACTATTTGAGTGTATTTATGTTTTCCAATCTAACCTACACTATGTAAGGTATGAGAATTTGGAGACCTCTCTGGTGGAAATATGTAATTACAGCTTGGCTTACAGTGGAGGCTTGTTTGTATCTGAAATCTTTCTTACCTTGAGGAGAAGTGTAGTTTGAGCGTGTCGAGCTCCACGCGATGCACGTAGCCCTTGTATTTAGTAACAGACTGCAGAGGCAGGTCTTTACTCTTTGTAAGCAACAAGTGATCTCCTCTCAGCACTGATGGACGATTCTCAGAAACACCAGGAACCTGGAGAAGATAAAGAAAAGTCGATCTGGACAGTACTCATACATGTGCTTACTCACTGCTCCTTACATATCAATAAGGACAGTAAATGGAGAATTGATACTATCCACTGATTACTTATGACATTGCTCATGCACTTACCTCAAGCACCAGCAGCTTCTTGTTTTGCTGGTCCTTTTTCATGGTGACATTATCCTTGTTGTATCTCTTGATGTCCACATGCATCTGAGACTCCTCCAGGTAAAGTAACAAGTGGAAGCGTTCTGCGTAGTTCTGAAAACTCAGTGGAGACTCCAGCAGAGACCTAATCACCAAAACACAGATACTGCCTATAACCTCTGACAGCCCTCTACAGTGACAGTCTACACTGGCCAAGGAGCAGTAAACCAAACAGGCATTGAAACAGTATGATGAGCACTTACTTCTTTTCCTGGAGATGAGCCTTGGGAGGGCATGAAGGATCTTTTAAAAACTTGTCCAGCTCATTGATGTACTTTGGACAATTATAATCCTGCAGTGGCACAACAATTCCAAGACGATTTAAGGCCAGGCTACAGGAGACAAAGCAAAGACAAACAAGCAGTGAAACTTCAGAGTTAAGTGTCCAGAAAACCAGCCTTTAAAAACTTGTACTCTAAATTATGGATGCATCTATGTAGAATTATCGGGCAATGCTGATTATTTACATATCTGCCTATGCTGATTACACTAGGCACTGCTATAGAAGAATTCTTCTGATCAAGATCTTTTGAAGATGTAAGCTCTCCTATAAGAAAGTAACATATTACAATACTGTGACATGAATTCTTAATAATGCATTTAATAACCTGTTAGATATAATGTGAAGCATCCATCTTTTAGCCATCCTTCACAGACAAATGTGAACTAATAAAATGTATATATTTTAAGATAGTTAGCTGTCCAAGCAATTATCCAAGCACAATGATAACTGATATCATTGTGCATCACTAGTCTAAATGTCCCCGTCTCTCAATCATACAACCAACCATTGCTGTCAGGACCAGACCTCATGCCATCCAAATAAGTAACTTTATAGGAGAGGGAAAGACATTCTAATCTTTCACTGCGAGTGTAACAAGATTTAATTAAAAGATGTTTTAGTGGATTTATCAGGAATGTATATGCAGATTGCTCCTTTACATTCACACAAAGTCAATTACACAACATAGATCGTCACTGTCCAAAGAAAAACAAGTATCTCCAAAATGGCAACTTTACAGGAGAGGCCAAAAACCTCATTCAATTTTAATGTAAGTCAATGGAACCAGACGTCCTTCCAAGCACTTCTGGGCCATTTCAGTTGGTCCGTTCATCATGCAAATCTCACAGTGTGTAAATGGCAGTGGCTGTTTTCAAATGATGCATAAAAGTCAAAATGGACAAAAATGGAGATACATGTTTTTCATTGGACAGCGACGATATGTAGAGTAGTCCAGCTCTGTATAGAAACTGTGCTGCAGAACCATACAATAAAATGTATCTTGGTTGACCTTGCATTGAGGTATGTGTGTATAAGTCATACCTCTGCGGTGGCTCTCCCTCATCCACAGTGAAGTCCGCTTTCTGGACGCTGCTCAGTCTGAAGGGTTTGTAGGGTGCGATGGGCGCCAGCTCCGCAGCTAGCTGTGTCCTGAACTCTGCTTCAATATAGCGTACAATGTGGAACGGTCTGGAGAACGACTCTATGCTTGGCTTAAACTCAAAGACCACCATAGCCCTATAAACTCCCACTTCCTCCGAAAAGAACTTCATCTTGACTTCATAACTTTCACCTGATGGAAAATGAATATTATGATATTATGAATTCCGTTAATAAAAGGGTACAGAATAAACGCTGTGAGGATAGATGGGTAATTGGGTTTCGTCCTCACCAGGGCTGAGGAGCAGAGGATTGTTGCGTGTGACTCTATTATCGTCCTCAAACATGAAGCAGTGTATCCAGTGAAGCAGTGAATAGTAGGTGAAGTACACGCTGGTGGTCCCCCGATTTTCCACAAACAGTGTCTGCTCATAAACCTCTCTCCGCTCCACACAGAAGGAGACTTGTCCGTCCACCACCTCTGTCTCAAAGCTGATGTGAACTCCATTTTTATCAGCCACCAAGTGTGGCCTGAGGACAAAGTATCAATAAAAAGTTATGATACTACGGAGGCTACAGCAAGACAGAGCTTATTATTGAACAGTGGGAAAACAGCCAGTAGCACCATCTAAAAGTAGCAAAGCACTATACCGTTTATACAAAACTCAAGACATACGTAAAAGTAATTTGAAACTGTATTTAAATATTTGGTTTCAGTGCTTTCCATAAATAAGCCATAGACCAAAATATACTGACCATGTATATTCCAAACCGTCCACGTCTTATTGTAATGCCCAGTTAGGTTAGAAAAATACTAAGGTAGATTTGGATTGATGTAAATTACAGAATACATCACATCAGCACATCCAGGAACTTTGGCTTGAAACACATCCTCAACCCTATTTAGGGTAAACAAGTGGGATTTGTCTTTCACATAGACTGTAATGTGAACAAAACAAACCTGATAGAAAGCCGCCAGAACTGAATTAGTGTCTTTGGGTGATTGTATAAACTATGTCAGGTGAACCAATCTATTATACCTACACCTACAGGAGCTTTTATGACATCCCTTTCTAAATCTATAAGCATTTATGAGAGATTCCCCTTCCAAGCCCCTACAACACCTTCCACCCTTCTGCAAAGGCTTTCTACAAGTGTGTCTGTGGGAATCTTTGCCCATTCGTCCAGAAGAGCATTGGTAAGGTCAGACACTAAGGCTGATGGCTTAGGTCAGGGTTCTGTGTAGGCCGGTCAAGTTCTTCTATACCTTCCCCAAACGGTTCCCACAAAGTGGAAGCATTCAAACAGTGCAAAGTGGCTTGGTATGCTGAAGCATTAAGATTCCCCTTCACTGGAACTAAGCCCCATAGCATTATCCCTCCTCCAACAATCTTTGAAGTAGGCAAAATGCAGTTATCCAGGTAATGTCCTCCTGGTAACTAGAACATGTTTCCATTGCTTCAGTTCTAAGTGGTAGTGAGCTTTACATCATTCCATCCACGCTTGGCATCGTGCTTGGTGTTGTACGACTTGCATGGTCAGGTCATAAAGCTCAGGAAAGGTCTACCGAAAATTCTCCCAGGGAAGAAGTCCACCAAATCTGGCCCATATGAACCAATTCTTTAAAACAGGGGTGGCTGAACATTGATGTCACCTACTTCAGTCCTGGCCAAATTGAATCGCTGCTGTTATATGTGGAGGGTCATGAAGGAATTACATGCTATTATTTATAAAATATATTTTTTGTCCAGTGAGCGTGCTGGATCATTATACTATTATAGTGTTACAGTGAACTATACTGCCAATAAGAAGTATAAATAAACGACACTATTGGCGTTTATAAAAATGTTAGGACAGTAGGTTGTTTGTTAGGGAGTTTGTCTTGTTAGGATGTTTCTATTTTCTTACCTGGAGTTAGGATAGAATTATAATAAGTGGGAAACTGAATTATTACGCTATTTACAGATGAGCCCCTTATTTTAAGGTTAGTAACATGCATTATTAAAATCAGTACATGACAGATAATGGCTTTAGCCTGGAGTGATAGAAAAGTATTATATGTATACAGTGGTGTTGTGTATTATACCCCCTAATATCTCAAATATCTTCAGAACAGAAATAATTTAGGTTACTCACTAATAGCTAGTAGTAGGTCTGGGTAACGTTTGTGTAGGTCTCCAGGAAATGAATAGAAGTCTATGCAATGGTACAAGAAGTCCCTGAAACACATTTGTGTGTGTGTGTGTGTGTGTGTGTGTGTGTGTGTCTGTGTGTGTGTGTCTGAATGCTGACCTATCATTCTTGATTTTGTCGATGAGCTCTCGAGCTAGTTTTCTCCTGGCTCTAACACCGCCCTCAGGTCCTGAGGGTGCGGGAGTGGGAGAGGAAGATGCCTCTGGTGTATCAGAGGGCAGTGGAGAGTTGCTGTTGTATCTCTGCTCTGTGTTATGAGGTCTCCACCACTGGTCCCGTAACACCACTCGAACCTAAAGGGACAACGATACAAATAACCATGCATTTCAACATCTGAGACATTACTTGCTGATATAGCTTGTGTGGATTTGCTGATCAAAGCCGGTTAACAATCTCTCTCATGCTCTACATTCAGCAATACAACCCTATTGATCTTCATAGCAGAAAAATGGGTCCCAGAGATTGATTATTTTAGAAAATATTTGCATTTTAATCACGATTGCATATTTCCACAAAACCTCCGGCTCTACTTTACATACTTTCCAAATATCACTCTGCTGGGAATATTCTACATTTCTGAACAAAAGCAGAAGTAAGACACTGACCACCCAGTCTGCATAAAAGCGTCAGCCCGAATATCCTAAAGACAGAAGAAAATGTACTGCGATAATTCATTTTTCCAATCAAACTACATTCAGGCACAGGTCCCTGTTGGCTGATGCAAATCAAGCCATAGTGCAACAAATCACCCATTACTAAATATGTTGTGGTTGCAAATTGCATAAGAGACATATGCAGACAGAACACACCCTAATAATTATTATCTTGATAATGGCTAAGTTATCTGGTTATAGTGCAGCACATTCAGGGAGGTGACAGCTATCATAAATACCAGAATGACTCCCTGTACGTTTCGCCCTGACTTATCTCTCTTCTCAGGGCCAACCACTGAGTTCCAGTTCACTCTTACACTGTAGGAAATCCAGTAAAGACATTTCTTAAGATCTTTATGAAAAAAAGGAAAAACAGTAATCTAAATAGCAGTCCATTATACCAACAGTCCAGGATCACTGGAATGATCTTTCATTATTCGTTTGACACATTCATATTTCGGGCTGTAGTAGCAGTCCTGTGCAACACGACCTAATGACAATGCATTCCAATCAGTAATATTAAAAATATAATTTTAAAGTGGGTTATTATTTAGTTTGTATACATGTGAAAGATTCCATTTATAAGATATAAGGTTTATTTATGTGTACATTAATGTACACTCATCGTCAAAAATTAGTTGCACAAATAGCTGCACCCAGAGGGAATCCACCGACAGGAATGACACTTGGTGGGTAGGTGGTGGGTAGGTCTGGCATCATGAGACATGCAAATGACTTAAGATTCATGCTCGGCCACACATGTGACATAAGTGTGGACAGTCATTTTGACCTCCATGAGTCATATGTAGAGAGTAATGAGAATCCCCTCTTATAGAGAGGAGTGGAAATCCCCTACACAACAGAAGGACAGGCCATTGTATTACATGTTTACCTCAAGTGTTAATGAACTACAGATACACCACTACAACTAACAGCTACTGTGAATGTAATCCCACATAACCACATCAACACAAAGCCAAGACCTGTGACAAAACACTACAACCATTACATTAAAGCAAGCACAGGCGACAATGGAGGCTCATTTTATCAGAGCCTGTGTTCACAAAAACAGATATGCTTTCAGAATTGACCATAAATCAAACACAGCCAATATGAACATGATAATACAACCATAAAATTCAATAACAACTGATGACAAGATCTTCAGAACGACTGATTACTTATATCACTAATTCTAACATGCTCTTTCCTTTAGATTCTCATGTTCATAATCAAGAAATCAAATACTTCAGTATAAAGGTGGCAACAGGCCACTGTTCTCAGTGCTGGGTTATGTGTAGGGCTGAAGAGATTAGGAACAAAGTTTACTGGCAATAATTCTGTGTTGGTTTCGTTTCATACAAAAAGAAAGCTTTCCTTTCATCTGTTTAATGGGCTCCCAATACATGCTGTGAGTGCCAAATTGCACCCTAAAGCTATGTGCTATTGCTCCCAAATAATAATAATAATAATAATAATAATAATAATAATAATAATAAAACTACTCACATGTACTATAGTAGAAGAATTATCATTTTTGTTTTCAAATGAGAATTTATTTCCTAATTCATTATCTGGGCTTTAACACTTTACCTACACCAAAACACTCCCAAGAGGAGAAACCTAACAACTACGGAAACTATACGATATGCCATGTTTATGCTACACGTTATGATTTATAGATTCCGGCACCAGAAACAAGTTCCACTGCAGTTCTATGTTTTCTGTAAACTCCTCTCTCTACTACAATGTGGTTATACTGTATAATCCCAAACAATGAAGGATGCAGGTTTCACGCTCAGCTACCCATGTGACAGGCAAGGACAGGCATTATCGCTGTACCTGACTGACCCAACACCCACAACTGTGGACATTCTGTGAGCAGTGATGTCCTCCATAAGTCATCCTGACAGGGCGAGCAGCACTGGCACAACACAGCACTACGTACAGGACTAGGCACACAGACGTTACAACGACTACCCTTAACATCACATCAACGTCGCCAAAGACTGCAATGGTGTCGTGCCAGACTGTCATGAGACTCAGGATGGCAGCAGGTCATCTTCAGTGACGAGTCCTGCTTTGTCTTGGTGGAGACAACCAACAAATCTGTGGGTGGAGGCACTGTCGTCGATGTTTGCTGTCACATCACATGTCAAGAAGGCCTGGTGTCACTCCGACACTTTCTTCTGGGTGCAGATATTCTTTTGATGATGAGTGTATGATGCTAATGGTGGTAAAATAGTGGTACATCAAAAAAAAATTCTACTTGGGGAGACTTTTGCCTCACTCCCCCCCCTGCAGGCAGCCCTCTGTTACAACAGGGTGTAGAACAAATGTGTTTTAGGCCAAAACTTAATCTTACACAGACAAAAAAACAAAAAAACAAACAAATAAAATAACATATTACATAAAGTGAATGTCTTAGCCACAGGGCAGTTTCTGACACTACTTCAGTAACTTTCCACGAAGCAATAAATTATTTTTACTTCCGGTTCCCAGCACCACCACCGTGAACAAACTCTCTGACTTACATAAACTGCTCTGTTTACACAGTTAACCGTTTAATTATATCGAAATGGCCAATTATACAGATGGGCCATGTGTAAACAGTCGACATAAGACTTCCATAACAAATAAATTCAACACAGAACAGGATACTTACCGTCGGCTTAAAGTAAACCTGCCGAGCCCTGGTGACACGGGCTTTGTGGCATTGACTGAGCACATAGAGGATCGTGGAGAAGTTGGGATCTCTCCTCACACCACCATCCCTGTTTGGTTAGGTGGAATAAGATGAAAGGTATGAACACCCTCTAATAAGCTCTGCTTAGTGCTGAGCGGTATACATGTCCTCTATCAGCTGCTGGCGACACATAATCATATGATCACTGTACCAAAACATCATGTATCCCCATTTTAACTTTCCGAACTTTACATCATGTGTAAACGGCATGGTGGACGGACCAATACAAAAACTCCAGAACTGATTTGCATAAATTCTATTTATGTAAATCTCAACTTACACTCAAAGTAAAGCATTTTCATGCTCCTACTAGTTACTACTTTGGAGGTACTTGTTTTTCTTTGCACAGTAATGTTATATATGGCAGCCAAGTGGTAATAAGTCATGTGACGTATCTATTTTAGAGCAGCACTACTCACTAAAACATGAGTTCAGCTTTATTAGGGCAAAATTTTGAGTTCAATAATTTTCTTCATTCATAATACAATTATGCATAATGTATTAATGTAAGCTAATATTACAAATGATTACTACTGGTACCAATCATCCGTTCCAAAGTTTAAAGTGGCTACTCAGAGGAGGTTTTATCAGTTCTATTGGTCTGTCCATCATGTACATTCACTACATTGAAAGAGTAACTAGAGATTTCAATCAGTGAAAAAAGAGAAAATAGTTTTATATATATTATAAAATATAATATTGTGGCACCTCAAGAGTATATGTGGTATATCATCATGGTATATGTGTATTGTTTCAAACATCTCACCAGTTGGAACGGTTAAGCCTGTAGCTGGGCGTGTTTAAACCTCTGCTGGATATACTGTATATGCTGACTCTATGCATACACTGGGGAAATGGTGGCCCTCACCTGTCTCTGAACTCGGTGTTGTAGATTTCCTGAAGCTCATCTCTGCTAACAATCCCGATTCGGTTCGTCTCCTGTAGGAACTCTATGAAGTCGAGACCAGCCGAGCGGATTTCAGCATTAGAAAGTCGAGCGTTTCTGTTTCTCCTAACCATCGTGTGGAGGTCTGATCTACAGCTGCTGAACTGACTGCTAATCCGGATGTATGAGCTTCTCTAATGAGATGAGGAACACATATGATTGGGCTTGCATCCTAACGCCTCTTCTGAGGAAGACCTGACTCTGACGGTGAAACGAAACTGAAGGCACACTCATGATGAAGACAGGCGGGCCGCCCAGGATAGCCTGGCCACATGACGAGGCTACACGCAGCCTGGTTTCCGTTTCAAAACAACCGGTCCGTTTCTCACCGGCTTCACTGAGTTTACCCAGCATCAGAAGTTTGAGCAGAACTCTGACCTGGAATAAAGGAAGCTCAAATACATCGCCACCTGTTAAGGTTCTGACCCCAGACCCCATCAGAAAACATCGCCTCTATTATATGGTACACAGCAATACCCCAAATCAGCCTGTAGATGTCACTGTTCTCCCGTTCTAAGGAAACCTACCGCAGACAGAGGTCTGTTACAGCTGGTTACATCAGTTGGGCCGTTTCATCAGAAATTATTTACTAGACAACTTTGGCAAAGAAGATAGATCAAGGTCTGATTTAGAGCTATATATGTAACCTGAGTTATAATAAGAGGGTTTTATAACCATTAATTGATAATAATGAAAAATGTATTTGGAATCTAGTGGAACCATAATCCTAACCTTAACATAAGCCCAGCTTTATTCTCAACCTAACCCTAGCTCCAACCCCACACTACCTCTAACCCAAGCCCTAACCCTAGCTCTAACCTTAACCCTGGCTTTTACCTTGACCTTAACCCAAGCTCTAACTCTAACCCTGTGTATCTGATTGTTTTGTAAAATGTGGGAGAAAATAGTATACATTTATTCAAGGCCCAAATATATTTCTCACTGAGATTCATGTATGATGTTTATGCATGGCTTATATACCAAATATATTCACAACATTACCTATTTTAACCTATCTTTGAATAAAACAGTGGTGTTTTGCTGCAGTGTCTTTAACACAGGTATACAGTATATCAATTACAGTCACACTTTATTTAAATGGTCACCTATAGATGATCCAGATATATTTTAGTTATTGACAAACTGTCTGGTGATATTAAGTTTATTAAACTTAAAAAAAATAAAGTTAGGGTCAGGTTTAAAAGGTTTTGTAGGTTTTACCATAAGGTTAAGGTTTTGTCTGAAGGTTAAGGTTAGGGTTGGGCTAATGAGTAGGCGTAGGTTTTGTCTTAAGGTTAAGGTTAGGTGTAGGAGTAGGTGTAGGCTTTGCACTAAGGTTATAGTCAGGGTGAGGCGTAGGTATTGGTTTTGCCTTGAGGTTAAGGTTAAGGTGAGGCTTAGGAGTAGGTGTAGGCTTTGCCTTGAGGTTAAGGTTAGGTTTAGGAGTAGGTGCAGGTTTTGTCTGAAGGGTAAGGCTAGTTTTAGGAGTAGGTGTAGGTTTTGCCTTGAGGTTAAGATTAGGTTTAGGAGCAGGTGTAGGTTTTGCCTGAAGGTTAAGGTTAGGTTTAGGAGCAGGTGTAGGTTTTGCCTGAAGGGTAAGGCTAGTTTTAGGAGTAGGTGTAGGCTTTGCCTGAAGGTTAAGGTTAGGTTTAGGAGTAGGTGTAGGCTTTGCCTGAAGGTTAAGGTTAGGTTTAGGAGTAGGTGTAGGTTTTGCCTGAAGCTTAATATTAGGTTTAGGAGTAGGTGTAGGTTTTGCCTGAAGGTTAAGGTTAGGTTTAGGAGTAGGTGTAGGTTTTGCCTTGAGGTTAAGGTTAGGTTTAGGAGTAGGTGTAGGTTTTGACTTCAGGTTAAGGTTAGGTTTAGGAGTAGGTGTAGGCTTTGCCTGAAGGTTAAGGTTAGGTTTAGGAGTAGGTGTAGGCTTTGCCTTGAGGTTAAGGTTAGGTTTAGGAGGAGGTGTAGGCTTTGCCTGAAGGTTAAGGTTAGGTTTAGGAGTAGGTGTAGGCTTTGCCTGAAGGTTAAGGTTAGGTTTAGGAGTAGGTGTAGGCTTTGCCTTGAGGTTAAGGTTAGGGTTAGGTTTAGGAGTAGGCGTAGGTTTTGCCTTGAGGTTAAGGTTAGGTTTAGGAGTAGGTGTAGGCTTTGCCTGAAGGTTAGGGTTAGGTTTAGGAGTAGGTATCGGTATATGTTTTGCTTTGAGGTTAAGGTTAGCTTTAGGAGAAGGTGTCGGTTTTATGTTGAGGTAAGCGTTAGGTTTGGGAGTAGGTATAGGTTTTGCCTTGAGGTTAAGGTTAAGGTTAGGCTTAGGAGTAGGTGTAGGTTTTGCCTTGAGGTTAAGGTTAAGGTTAGGCTTAGGAGTAGGTGTAGGTTTTGTCTGAAGGATAAGTTTAGTTTTAGGAGTAGATAAAAGTTTTTCCTTGAGGGTAATATTAGGGTAATGAGTAGATGCAAGCTTTGCCTTGATGTTAGGGGTAGGGGGTGTAGGTTTTGCTCCGAGGTTAAGGTTAGGGTTAGGTTTAGGAGTAGGTTTTGCCTTGAGGTCACTGAAGACCCACTGCCATTCTGAGTCACTCCATGGCAGTCTGGCATTGTAGTCTTTAGTGACGCTGATGTAGTGTTAAGGCCAGTGGATGTGCATGTAGTCCTGTGTTGTGCAGCTGTCTGCCAGTGGTGTTGGCAGTAACAGGATGACTCATGGAGGGCATCACCGCTCGCTGAATGTCCGCAATCATGACTGTTGGGCCAGTCCGCGTATGTTGGACAGTTCAGCTCTCTCTCTCTGTGGTTCTTGTAGGTCTCCCAGACCCTTCATGTTGCTGTTTCGTACCACCTGAACTCCTACAACTTCTCAAATTGCTTTCAAACTCTTTTCAGAGGCATACTTCACTTGCAAAGCACGCTAGCAACACAACAGCACGAGGTGGAATGGAAAGCACACACAATAGGATGACCTTATACAGTCAGTCAGGTGCAGAGATGCTTATGTCACATGCATGGAGTGTAAATCTTGGCTGATGTGCATGTCTCATGATGTCAAACCTACAGTCCAAGTTTCATTCCTGTTGTTTGGAAATGACAGGTCTAGTATGATTTTTCTTCTCATGACATCAACTTGCTTCTGCTTTTTTTTGTCCATCTGTCTGTCTGTCTGTCTATGTGTATCTCTTTCACTTGTCTTTCTGATAAAGGTGCTTGGTTGATGGGGGTGTTGGAGTGCAGTGGTCTGTCTGTGGTGAAGAGGCCTGTCCACTCGGCTGCTGGTCTCTTATCTCCTCCTGACCGTGGCTCTCTGCATCCAGACAGGCTGGAGTGGCCCTCCTTCAGCTGCCCCACGAGAAGAGCACCCTGCTGGGCCACCGCTCGCTCATTACAGCCTTATCTCTCTGCTCTCCGCAGGAATGCTCCAGACATACGAGCCATGCTGTTCCGTCTGAGTGTATGTGTGTATTTATTCTGCCTCTTTAAAAAGAAGACAGGCCGCTCTGAAGTGCCCCTCTTTCCTGCGCTTTGATGGCCTCCTACTTTTCCTCTGTGTTTGGGCTGATAATCTGCACTCTGCGGTGTTTATGAGCTCTCCTCTTGTTTACAGCACTGTTTACGAGCCAGGCTGGAAAACGGCACTCTGAGGAGACGAGGGAAGAGGAAAGGAGGACAGGAGAGGAGAGGAGAGGAGAAGAATTGCAGCGTAGGTCATGTTAGATTGAACATATATATGTGTATAAAAGTTTGTAAACATTCATAGTCATGTTAATAGTAATTATATTGGGGCAGGAGTATTAATAAAGAGAGTTACAAAATTTGTTGTTTTATTTAACATTTTAAGATTTTTGGGAACAATAAAACTGACAAAATAAAGTAACATACTTGTAGTATTTTCTGGTCATATGATCAAAGTTGAGATTTAATCAGTCAATTTCTGGATAGAATATTTAGTATTGCATTATTGCTTATAATAATTATTATTACTAATAATAGACTCCATACTGTAAATAATTTGCATACTGTGTTTGCATATTGTATTTTTGAAATATATTTATACATTTAGGGCTATATATGTTATACAAATGTAATATTTAAGTTTATATATATTTATTTTTATTTTATAAATTTCCAGTTTGGTGGAAAGGCTGAATGCTTACTTCTCCTTTTCCAGACCAACTACCGCTGCATGATATGCTGATGTGGCAAGGACTGTTACTGCTCATTCGATGACGATTCGTACACAACCTGTGCAGCAGAGCTGTTGCTTGAAGCAAGCCAAACTGTCTTCCAATATAGTGAGATAACTTGGCTTACCAAAGTCACTTACATTTACATGTTAGGCATTTAGCAGACGCTCTTATCCAGAGCGACTTACAACCGTGCTTAGTGTTCCATTGGATAATAGCTGGATACTCCAGCTAGTATAAGGAGGACAGAGTCTAAAACTCACCATTGGCTCAGACACTGCCCGAACAAGGGCCAGCACTGATACCTACAGATCACAAAGCAAGTAAAAAGGTCCTGAAATAAAACATATCAACCAATGTTTGAGAATTTTGCCCACCAACCATGTGCGTTTGTTTACCATCTGCAGTTTTCTAGCCGTGTTTGGGATGTCGCTTCACGCCTAAATACCTTCTAAATAAAGCCCGGGTAGCACAGAGTGTTTAGATAGCTTTTCGTAGGAGCGGAACTGGAGTGGAGCAATTACAGAAACACTTCGAGTGAGTAGAGGAAATGTCTGCCGCTCCACTCCACTCAAATGCTTGGCTAGCATCAGCGCCACTGTGGCGAGTGAGTTTGCAGCCAGTCATTGCTGGAGAAGCTAGTCAACATGGGACCCCCTGAGTAATTCACACACTGGGGTCAATAAATGGCTGATAAAGGCTGATTGTGTAATGCTATAAGGTTGGCTAGGGGTCCACCATGAGCAAACACCTGGCCTTGCAGTCTTTGGATTATGTGCCCTCTCCTGCTCATCATGCAGTGTAATGATACCCAATGCAGGTGCAGTATAATGAGATGGTGTTAGTGGCTGGATGTGGTGGTGTTTCATGTAATTGTAAGCATTGCCTGATAGGGAGATAGCTAGAGGGAGGAACTGACCATGCTGAATGCCAAAGAATAAATGAATATATTAATAGTCAGAAAAAAATCTGTATTCAGTAAAGTTATTATAGTGTGGTATATGTGGTGGATGGACAGGTGGAATGGTGGTCAGTCCTGCAGGTCAGAAACTGATGTGAGTTAGGTCCTAGTTGAGCTCTGCTCCGTCAGGCATGATCAACCACGGTGGTCACTGGAAAGCGAAATAGAGGATCACAGCAGCCTTAGTGCGTGACATTGAGCAGACAGTCAGTAGTAAAGGATGCTGGTCACTCAGGCTTTTGTTTTTTACAGGTTCCTGTTTCTAATGCACTGGAGATAACCATCAGAGCTAGGCTTTCTCAGTTTTATGAGGCACAGTGTAGGACCCTCGTTACCTGACCTATGCCAAAAGAAGTTCAAATAATTTTCCCCATAAAGGATGAGTTATACTCCCTCTCTCGTTCTCTTTCTCTCTCGCTTTCTGTCTGTCTAACTCCTTGTCTGACCCTCTCTCTCTCTCTGAGATGATAAGGAACCTCAGCAACTCCATGCCGAGATGGCATGTTGCATTAGAAAACACAGTGGTGCCGTACTGAGAGACATTACTTCTCTGTGTGTAGCTTAATAAGTATTGCTTATATCAGTCTAAATTTATTTCATTTATTGTTCCTATATATAAATATATATTCCTTTATCTTCCTTTCCAGTAGCAGCACTATTCTTTTGACGATGACTGCATTACAGGCTAAAGCATAATGCAAGGGGTTTTGCTGGCCTGTGTGATGGCAGTACTCTGTAATGATGGTGATGCTCCACTGGTTTTTAATTGCTTTCATTTTAAGCAAGACCGCCAGTGGGGGCTGGAGGCTTTCAGTTACCTAGATTTTACAATCATGCCACCATGTGTACTTCCCTCACGCTGCATCATGATGTTTTAACTGTTTAATTAAATGCATTCATTAAAGCTTCATTATGTAAATAAACTTAATAAGTTCCATTAATTATGGTGGTCTGACAGTTGCAACTCAGGACACTAATTCATGCAGTTGTACAGCAGGTCTATTCCATGTGAATGAGTTTTTAAATACATTAACAGCCTAGCATAAGCATGATGCTGTCTTTACCCACAGACCAAAAAAGAAGATCCTCCTCATATGTGTGCCCTGCATCCACCAAATCTGGCCCAATTGCACAATTCTGTGAAGCAAGAGTGGCTGAACAATGATGTGGCCAACATCCAGAAACCTGTCCAGTCGATAGATAGATAGATAGATAGATAGATAGATAGATAGATAGATAGATAGATAGATAGATAGATAGATAGATAGATAGATAGATAGATCAATATATGATATACTGACATGTTACTGTATACTGATATGTGCACTGTGTTTCTGTGTTATCTAGATCTACTGCCATCATGTCTTTGGTTAGAGGTTAGGTGGCCTAGGCCATGTCCTTGTGTGGGCTTGATTTTAAGGTGCGGCTTTTAGCCTAATTCATTCCTAAATGTCGGATACTTTAACAATTTGACAACAAATCTCTGTCTCTCTCTTTCTCTCTCTCCCAACATGTGTATGTTAGTAGCAGCAGTATACACACTGGCATGTACAGTGGTGTTGCTAAGGTCTGGAATCTGTTAGTAAAGTAGTCTGTGTGGCCTGTCAGGGCTCCTGGCTTTGACTGTGCCAAATCCAGTTAACACACAGAGTCAAATAAATGTAAAAACACTGTGATGATGAGGCCACCCAGCTGTAGGTGAGCAAACAGCAGGGAGTGTCTGATAGTGATCTCTTTCTCTGAGCTTCATTTGTTGTTTAACGCTCGAACATGCATAACATAACGTAACGTAACGTAACGTAACGTAACGTAACGTAACGTAACGTAACGTAACGTAACGTAACGTAACATAACTAGCAGTGAAAAAGTAACTGCCCTAAAATGTCTTTACCAGAAACTGAAACTTCCCATGTCTGTGGATGGGTCTGAGCTCACTCTTCTTCATAGAGTTGTCCTAATACAGATATACTGGTTCATTTTTAAGCACACGCTGCTATTTAAAGTCCTGCATAGCATTTCCACTAGGTTCAGGTCAGGACTTGACAAAACCTCTCTAAAACATTCATTTTGAGGCATTGCTTTTCAGTTTTGAACCACTGTCTAGCTGACATAACCCAAATAGGATCTATTAACCTAACCTTGCACAGAAATCATGGCTCCTTTAATAATAGTAAGTTGCCCAGGTCCTGAGCAAGTAAGCCATCCCAAATCTTCCCACTACCACCACCGTGTTTCAGTGTTGGCATGGTGTTTGTCCAAAGAGCCTCACTATCAGTGAAGGAAGCCAACTTTTGGTTGAGAGATAGACAGAGAGACATTAAGTGTGGCCTAAACAAATATGTGATGGTCATCTCAGGCCAAGAAGACGATGGAAGACAATTATGGTGGATGGCAGAAGAATTATATTTCTGATGGAGGAAAACCCATAACAACAGTTGATCAAATCAGTTTTTGCTGATCAAGCAGATGAAAATCGCTCAGCATGAGACCAGTGTAGTATGGAAAGATTACCTAGACTATAGATTTTTGAGATGCAGGTTAGAGATCTGTACTCCATGTATTGCCACTATAGCGTATCCAGAGCTAAGCTGTCAGGTATTATTTTGCAGCTTGTATGAGGACAGGCCACTTTGACTCCGAGTTCTGAAGAAACCCAAATCATGATGATGTGGTTTGGGTCAGGTTTGCATTCAAAAACAATAAGCTGTGTCAGGTCAGGACGACCTTGGACAGAAAACCCCCTGGCTGTATTCCCGTTCTAAAGCCCAGTTAAAACTCCAGCTACTTACTGTAGCTGCAATGCCAAACGCTGCATATCAATTTCTGCAGTTTTACTTATTTATTTTATTTTATTTTTTGCATAATTTAAAAACACTATTTGGCCCCACAGCAAGAAGGGCCTGGGTTCAAATCCTAGGTGGGGGCATCCGGGGTCCTTTCTGTAGAGTTTGCATGTTCTCCCTTCATCTGTGTGGGCTTCCTTAAGGTTCTCCGGTTTCTTCCCACAGCCCAAAGACTTGAAGTCTAAATTGGAAATGCTAAATTGCCCTTCTAGGTGTGAACGTATATGCCTGTCTGTGTCTGTGTCTGTGTCTGTGTCTGCGCTGCGTTTGACTGATGGCCTGTCCAGGGTGTATCCTGCTTTCTGCCCTTTTAGAGCTGAGATAAGCTCTAGCACCCCCTGCGACTCAGTAGGATTAAATGGTTTAGAAGGAGAGTGAGTGAGTGAGAGAATATCGCTGTTTGTCTATGTGCAGTTTCCATTAATGATAATTTCCGATAATGATAATGATAATACAGAACCATCAGAACCATCGGAAATTGTCCAAAATCACTTATATAAATGATATAATAATTAAGAATCCTGTCACATTACATAGCATTAGAGGTAATGCGAGTGTTTTTGGCGCTCCTATAAAGATCCTAGGTTTTGTTCCCACGGTGACCTTATTTACTGTAGGTCTTCACATTCAGCCTTTTGTTAGCATGCAATGTTCC
This sequence comes from Prochilodus magdalenae, assembly GCA_024036415.1. NCBI lineage: Eukaryota > Metazoa > Chordata > Actinopteri > Characiformes > Prochilodontidae > Prochilodus > Prochilodus magdalenae. Next base: position 133,845 of record JAMWET010003901.1, on the reverse strand, counting down.
ACTTCTTTGCGAGTACACAGCAGTGAGAAGCAGTGTGTGCGATGTATGCTACACTCTCATGTGTGATTTATACTTGGCAACTTTAATGTAATTCAGTTCAAACTGGAATGCTGCGCCTCACTTGACTTGGTGGTCTGACAGAAGAGCAGAGGAGTGCTGAAGTGTTTCCTCATGATGATGACTCCCCAACCCCCCACAACCCCTCCGCCCTTGCTTACTCCCTTTCATACTCGTCTCTATTTCTTCTCTCTCTCTCTCTCTCTCTTTCTCTCTCTTTCTCTCTCTGTCTTATGCAATGCAATATCTCAGAAGGGCTGTTAGATAACCAAAACAAGGATGCTGAAAGATGAGTGTGGTGAGGCCTTCGAGTGAAGGGCAGCACCAATATCCTCTCCAGAGTGAGAAGGGAGGGGGGTGTAGCCAGAAGTGGTATAAAGGTATATAATGTAAATGCAATATTTCTGTCTGAGACACAAATAGAAATGTCTGACATGAAATGCATGAAATTTTGGAACAGCATGACAGCAAGTACCATACTGGCCCCCAGACTTGAATCAAATTGAAAATCTGAGACCACCGCTATCGCTGATCCTCTCCCATGTACTCTCCAGCATGCACTGCAGTCAGCATGGCTCTAGATACCTGCTACCAGGAGCTTACTGAGTAATTTGCAACCAATATAGCTGCTGTCTGTGCTGCATACGGCGGTTACTCTGGATATTAGCTGAGGGTCTTAGTAATGGGACTTGATTGTGTGTGTGTGTGCGTGTGTGTGCCTGTGTGTGTGCGTGCTTGTGTGTGTGCATGTGTGTGTATGTCTGTGTGTGTGTATGTGTGTGTGTAAGTGCGTGTGCGTGTGTGCTTGCGTGTGTGTGTGCATGTGTGTGTATGTCTGTGTATGTGTGTGTGTGCCTGTGTGTGTGTGTGCGTGTGTGTGCGTGTATGTGTGTGTGCGTGTGTGTGCCTGTGTGTGTGCGTGTGTGTATGTGTGTGCGTGTGTGTGTGTGCCTATGTGTGTGTGTGTGTGTGTGCCTGTGTGTGTGTGTGTGTGTGTGTGTGTGTGCGCGTGTGTGTGTGTGTGTGCGTGTGTGTGTGTGTGTGTGCCTATGTGTGTGTGTGTGTGTGCCTGTGTGTGTGTGTGTGTGTGTGTGTGCGTGCGCGCGTGTGTGTGTGCCTATGTGTGTGTGTGTGTGTGTGCCTGTGTGTGTGTGTGTGTGTGTGTGTGTGTGTGTGCGCGTGTGTGTGTGTGTGTGTGCCTATGTGTGTGTGTGTGTGTGCCTGTGTGTGTGTGTGTGTGTGTATGTGTGTGTGTAAGTGCGTGTGTGCGTGTGTGTGTGTGCTTGCGTGTGTGTGTGCATGTGTGTGTATGTCTGTGTGTGTGTGTATGTGTGTGTGTGCCTGTGTGTGTGCGTGTGTGTGCGTGTGTGTGCGTGTGTGTGCCTGTGTGTGCCTGTGTGTGTGCGTGTGTGTGTATGTGTGTATGTGTGTGCGTGTGTGTGTGTGCCTATGTGTGTGTGTGTGCCTGTGTGTGTGTGTGCCTGTGTGTGTGTTTGTGTGTGTGCGTGTGTGTGTGCCTGTGTGTGTGCGTGTGTGTGTCTGTGTGTGTGTGTGTGTGTGTGTGTGCGAGTGTGTGTGTGTGTGTGTGTGTGTGTGTGTGTGTGTGCGTGCGCGTGTGTGTGTGTGTGTGTGTGCGCGTGTGTGTAACTTATTATTAGTAATGTTCTTCATAATCCGGTTCAGCTGACCTGCCATATACATGTGTGTTTAGAAAAGATGAGACAGACCAAAAGCCTCACAAGAAACAAAACAAGAGGAAGATGGAGGGGGGATAAAAGTGAGTAGGCGTTTAGAGAGAGAGAGAGAGAGGGAGAGAAAGAGAGAAAGCCAGAGGTAGAAAGTGAAAAATACACAGAGAGGGACTGTTAGAGGTGCAGTGTAGTGTTAGTGTTGTGCCGCTGTGTTCCACATGACTCTTCCACACCGCTGATTTGTGTTGTTTGTCTCGGCCGAGTGGACGGCTGTTTATTGAAATGTTTACTGAGCTTTTCAAACACACTCGTTTCTCCAAAATCCCTCTGTCCCTCTGCCACTCTCCCACTCACTCTGCCTTTCACTGGCTGCTCTCACCCCATCACTGAGTACAGGCCCCTCTGATCCCTACAACCTCTGATCCCTCTCAACATGCAGTACATGCAGCCAGTTTCTCTCTCTGTCTCTCCCTCTCTCTCTGTCTCTCTCTCTCCACCCATCATGTTATCAATGATTTTCTCTTATTCTCTTCCTCCGTTTCTCTCACTGTTATTTGTGTATTTTCCACAAGCGTTGTATACGTGTATTATACCCCTTACAAAAATAGGCGGTTTACAGGCGACTGTGGGACAGCTACTTCATCAGCACCCTCATTAAACGGGCGCCCAGCATCTCCGAACTGTTAAATCTACAGCCATGTCCAGCTAATCAAGGTTCAGATCACTTCATTGTATACACTTTGCACAGTAACACTTATCTTGCAAGTGTATCACGTCATCTTCTGGAATTTGCACGAACCCATATGAGGGAAACGCTGAAGGGTTCACATTTTCTTTTAAAGACTTTTTGGAAATGTACTTAAAATTTGCAAACAATCTAATGTCAAACCCAGCTTATGTCATTCTGTCTCTTGTAGCAAATTTCTATAAAGCCGGTAACAGAAAATACGCAAATTCCTTCCGATAATCTCACAAGTCTAAGAACCATCTGCAAAAAAATCTGTGATTATTATAAAAGGATGATCATGATTATAAATTCCAATTCTTTTATTATAAGAAAACAATAACATAGACTGTGCATGCATATTGTGGCTGGATCACATACCTAACAGCTTGCCCAAAGAATAGTCTTATTCTATAAATCAGGACTTCTCAACATTTTTCACAGTGCAGTCTATTTTGGGGGTCTCTATGCACAGCTGTGCATGTGACTTAGGCAGGGAAAGGCCTTTTTGCTGTACCTGACCGACCCAACAGGCACGGTTCGGGACATTCAGCAAGCAGTGATGCCATCCAAGAGTCATCCAGTTACTGCCAGCACCCCTGGCAGATGACCTCACGATGCAGGACTACATACACGCAGACCGTTATAACGACTGCCCTTAAACCCCACATCAGTGTCAGCAAAGACTGCGATGGTGTCGTGTCAGAATTTCATGGAGTGGCTCAGAATGACAGCAGGACATCTACAGTGGGGAATCCCGCTTTTGCCTTGGTGGAGAAGGCCAATGAATCCGTGTGTGGAGGCACCATGGTCAGCACCAAGATAAGCAGTTTGTTGTCACATGGCACACGTCCAGAAGGGCCACTCCACCTCTACTCCTACTGCAAAATCTACAGGAACTGTGTGAGAATATTCAAGCTGCATGCGAAGGATTATCACAAGGCACCATTAGGAACCTGTACAACACCATTTCGAGACATCTGGCATATTGCATTAGCAATGGTGGTGCCAAGCCATACTGAGATACACTTCTTCAGTATATGTAGCTCAATAAATATCACCCATATCAGTCTAAATGTATCATCAGTTACTGTTCCTGGTAACCTTTATCGTCCTTCCAAACAGCATTGCAATCCAGCACTTCCTGCTGGGTGCAGCTATTCTTTTAATGATGCGTGTATGATATGGGGTGCTGGGATATGATCTGGAATATGGGGTGCTGTTTAATTTTGCTTTAAACGAAACAAAAAAACAAAAAACGTTAGGGACTGTATGTACATGTCTTTAATAAAAAACTCCTGACCAGCCATCGGACCCCCAGAGTAAAGGAACGCCTGTTGTAAAGACTTTGCCATTGAAGGAAGTTTCTCATGTGTTTTGGGAGCTTAGCGCAAACGTATGCCTGGTTCTAAAAGGCGTCAGTAAATGAAAGCAAAACTGGCCACGGATTTCTCTGAACCCTCTGAATTATGAAGCTGTGCAGCTGACCAAATACAGAATAACAAGCAAGCTAACATCACACTGAACAGACATCATATGGTCTCTTGCTCTCATTCCACCCCTATCCCTGTATCTTCCTGTAATCCCCCTTCTCTCTCTCTCTCTCTCTCTCTCTCTCTCTCTCTCTCTCTGTAGCTGCTGTTGATAGGTACAATATATGACTCTATAAACACATTAGAGGTTTGTTTATGGCTGCATAACTGCAGCAGTTTAAACACTTTTGAGAAATGTGGCTGAAGATGCAGTGTTGTGAGCAGGACCCCAAGGAAGCCCCGTTTAGGGGTCCCTGGTGTGCCTGTTTATTTTGCTTTGGGAGTCCTCAGCACCGGACCCCTGGCACAGGCTGCCGGGAGGGAGTGCGATGATGAAGGAAATGTCAAACAAAGGCAGCAGTCGGAGACGACTACTCAGCTGTTGCCTCGCGTGTGAATGCGTGTCCGTGTGTGTATGGGTGGCAGGGGCGTAAGTTGGAATTTAGTAGTGATGGGAATCATAAAAATGACTCAGCATGTGATTGTTAGGTGTTGAGTCAGAGATTAGCAGCAGGACGTGACACCTCTTACAGGGGACTGTGTTTAAATAACAGACACAAAGAGTCAAATTCTTCCGCAGAGTAGCCACTGAGCTCATTCACAAATACTGTGGACTTGTAAGCAGAAATAAGTATCTGGCCTTGGACGTCTATGAACTGTCTTACCAGTGATTCGGGTCAAAAACGTGATTTATACAGTTGTCTCCATATTCCAGATGTAGTCCATCAACCAAGACATGTTTGCTGTGTGGGGTTTACTTCTTTAGTTTTGCACAGGAAATATGAGGCTAATGCAACTAACGAGTAATGGAAGCTTAGCTTTGCGCAAACTGCAAACCACTCGCTCCCTTTTTCCCAGGCTTCTTTTTGGCACCTAAAACATTTCTAAATTCGAACATATCCACGATTCAGCTTTTGACTTTTTACAGTCACTATCACTTTTCTGCTTTTCTGGAATGCACTGAAAAATCTGATTTCTGAGCTAAAGTCCAGCTCTCTTTATCAAATTTCTTCATTAAACATCTAGGCCATAATCCAATCTTATATATCGGAGTACACAGTTTACATGGCCATTTGAATACTCAGATAATTGGAGACATCGGATTACTGAGTGCATGTAAATCCATGCTAGCATAAAATCCATAATGGGAATCTACCGGTTTCAACATTTGATATGTTGTACCGCTGTACTATTTATTTTAAATGTAGGGTTTAAATGATGGCATGTTTATTGCGTTTAGATTTTTCACAGCAGTTTGTGGCTTTTTCAGGAAATAACTTTGTATTTATTGTATTTCATACATAAAATAATTGCTGCCAATTGGTGCCAGTCGCCTTGTTGCCTGAGCTTGATTCCCAGGCGGGGCATCCTGGGTCCTTTCTGTGTCCACATCGGTTTCCTCCCACAGTCCAAAGACATGCATGAACTGGAGATGCTAAATCAATCCTAGGTGTGAATGTGTATGTCTGGTGTATCCAGGGTGTATCCTGCCTGCAACCCTTTGAGAGCTGTGATAGACTCCTGCAACCCAATAGATTTTAAGAGGGTCTGTGAGTGAATTGCTTATGTTGATTTGATCACAATTGATCACATGATTTACAAGTGGCAACTTTCTATGTCCTAGTCATTATTCATGACCAGTGGTGACCCAATAAGTCCCAAGTGGAACCCTAGGCATGAGTATAAAAGTTGTTTCCTACCAGGGAGAAAAACAGGAATGTGTGTCAAACACATGGTTACACTGTGCCAGTCATACGATAAGTATGATAAGCCGTGCCTGTGTTCATTGGCATGGATAACCAGCAACATTGGCCACTCTCACCGGCGCGGTAGACTGTCAGTAATTAGTGCCTCTCTTAGTAAATCTGAGTGTTCACATCACTGTAAGGCTCCATTAGTTCATTAGTTCAACAGAATGCAGTAGTTGAAGTAGGCTATTGTTGGGGAGAAATTAAGGGAGATGGTTTACCTTTGCTCATCTTTGGACTAACCATGCATGTGCATGACATTGGGTGTGTGTGTGTTTGTGTGTGCACATGATGACCCCGAGTGCCTCCTCCTCCTCAATCTCTCTCTTTCCATGCTGTCTCCATCCTGATCCATCCAGTCCGGGAATCCAGCTGGAATTCACCCCGTGTTCCCAGGTCATGGTTGTTTGTGTCTCTGTGAATCTCTAATTTGCTGAAGGACTTCAAAGCATCTGATAGATCCTCCCTCAATACTGTCTGTGCCATAGCGCACTGCTCTCCCTTACTCTCTCCCTCTCTCTCTTTCAGTTCCTCTATCTCATTATCTCTGCCTGTCTCTTGTTCACACCTTTCGGAAGGCTGGAATGCTGTGTATTTGACCCTGAAGCCCAGAGGCAGCACCTATGTAAGCAGCACAGAAAAGAAACATGCACTTATCAATACATTATCATTGGGGTGGATTTTCCCAATCACTCATATCGGAGCATTATTTACTCAAACCTGTTGGCTAGAGCACGGAAACACACACACACACACACACACTCACACACACACACACACACACACACACACACACACACACACACACACACACACACACACACAACACAACACAACACAACACACACTCACACACACACACACACACACACACACAAAGGCAAATTAAGGTTTGGGCTGGAATTCTGTATCAAGACTGGACCAGGACTGAGATTTAGCAGGTAGAGGTTTGAAATGGTATAGGCATTGCAAATGAAAACTCAAAACAAATAATATATGTAAAGGAAATCAGGAAAGGACCTACCTGTAAAATATATTCTTCTTCTTCTTCTTCTTCTTCTTCTTCTTCTTTTCTTTTTCTTCTTCTTCTTCTTCTTCTTCTTCTTCTTCTTCTTCTTCTTATTATTATTATTATTCACTATTAGAATATTATTAGTTAATAACTAGGGGTTGCACATTCCCGACCTCTTGACTTTACTGCTCGGCAATGGCGCTTTTGACTTAATCTAGACTAGTCACTGAATGGTACTCTGGTCACTACTCTACTCACCAGTGGAGTTTCATTTTAACATACAACATTCATTCTGATCCATAGTGCTTCAAAGATCAGATTTTGAATGGATAGGTAGAAGTTATAGCGCATATCTGTAAAAAAAAAAAAAAAAAAAAAAACGCAGATGAACAAACATGCAGTGAGTCCGGCAGAAAGCAAACAGATCAAATAGAGGAATACATACACAGATATCTGGAAAGATGGATGGATGGATTAAAGGTAGAGATGGAAGCATGGATGAATAGGCAATGATTATGGTTAATTTGGTTAAGGAAAGAGGTAGATGAAAAGACAGATGAAAGAAGACTGAAAAAGGAACACATGTTGGACGATGGACAGGTCAGTAGATGGACAGACATATGCATGGATGTATAAATATATAAGAGGGAAAGATGGATAGATGATTGGATAGATGATGGTACAGTTAATATATGGGAAGGAAATTTTTATGGTCATGTAGTCAGTCACACAGAAAACAGAAGACAGGTGGATGAAGAAACACTTGAATGAATGGATGAACAAATAAATAGATAGATCAGTGTTTGGATGCACATACAGTTTAGGATGGAAGGGTGAATGGGGAAACGTGGATGGATGGGTGGATGGATGAATAGATGGAGAGACGTGTAGGTTGACGGACAGATAGGAGGGAGAGATGGAAAGGCAGATGAAGTGATAATTGTTCCTGGAGATGCTGCAACATTCCCTCACTCTCAGGCCACAGTAGGAACCAGTGGAGGCCGAGGGATGAGCAGAGTGAAACAGGAGAGAGAGGGAGCAGTCAATGGAGAGATTAATGAAGTGAGAGGATAGAGGAAGAGAACGTGAAGCATGAGGTGAAAGAAAATGAGAGAATGAGTGGGAAAAGAATAAAAGAAGAGCCAGGAGTGAGAGACATGCTGGAATAGTGTGCTGACATGCAGGCTGTTAGAGGAAGACGGATGATTGGCTGGTGTCTAACACTGGGGGGTCCCTGATACTGATATCGCCTGCCTCGGGGCCTGTGTGTAAAAGTCAGAGTGTGTATGTGTGTTTGTTTTAGTACACTGTAGGACAGAAATGTGTTTCTGAATGTGTTCTTTTGAGCTTCTGAGTTTATTTGTTGTCACTGAAGTCAGGGTTAAGTTTATCCTGCCAGAGGCAAATGATAACTTCTGCCGATGCCCATGTGGGGTTGTAGTAGTAGATTGGCACTAAACTAACAGGTCTTCATCTTTTGGCTATCCTAGTTAATCACAGACATATGAAGCTTGTTAAAGAGATTGCATGTTTAATTTGACGCTTGTTTTTCTATGCCTTGCAGCAATTTTAGAGTGATATGGTCAAGAGCGCTAGCCCAGAGCTGCTGCCATTTCCCATTTCCAACAATGGACCCAAATGCATTGATCAGACTAGTGCTTGAATTCGCACTCAGTGAGACCCAGACTGATGCTAGTTTTATGCCTGCCAACATAAGGCTGTAAAAATAGGTAGATTTTCCAGCTTATTAGCAAACAGCTCGTTGGCAATAAATCTTAATGTCCCCTATTAAATTCATAGCTCCTTATAACGTGAATACAAAACATACAACGGAGCGGAGAGGGTTAAGCTGACATGCTAGGGCTTCAGTTCCCACACAGTGGGAGGATTGGCTTGGCTGTATTGACCTAACTAATTCACAGCAAATCTAAAATTATGTGAGCTAATAATGAACTAAACATGATGGACATGTCTTTATCATATTTTGCAGAAATCATTACAGAAATCATGATAGCTGAGAGCTTTACTCTGACCTCATATGTGTTTGTGCTCATATATTTGTCTAGATTAACTGCCTCTCAGCTTTAATATGTTGCCTGGGACTGTAATGCTGCCTTGGCTGTTTTGGTCTCATGTGTAGAGAAGCTAAAGCCGACAGGGTGAGTAATGAAGATGAATGTGTGTGTGTGTGTGTGTGTGTGTGTGTGTGTGTGTGTGTGTGTGTTGTGGGGGCTTGTCTTTCCCACCCAGATTAAGATCAGGTCTGCTGATAAATGTGCCCGCTAGGCTGCTCAGTAACTTTAGATTCCTTTTCTCTTCTCTCTCTCTCTCTCTCTCTCTCTCTCTTTATCTATCTTTTCTCTCCCTCTCTCTCTCTGTCTCTCTCTCTCTCTTTCTCTCTCTCTCTCCCCCCCTCTCATTCTCTCATATTCGTCCAACACTCATTGTCCATTTTATCAGTAGAGCCTATAGGAGCACTTGCTAGTTCTACAGTTACTGTAGCCCATCTGGTGGTGGTGTGTTCGTGTGTGTTGCTTTGTATATGCTCCTATGTGGTATGTAAAGCTGATGGACAATGGACAGTGAGTGTAGATACAAGTTGTACCTAATGAAGCGGTCATTAGGCGTATATCTCCATCTTCCTTCCTCTTTCCATTTCTCTCTTCAACCAGATAAAACTTTTTTACTTTTACCTTCTTGTCCTTCCATCCAACACAACACAATCCAGTCCAGTCCAGTCCAGTCCTATCCTATCCTATCCTATCCTATCCTATCCTATCCTATCCTATCCTGTCCTAGCAAGATAGCATAGGATAGGTCTAATTTTCTCTTCTCTTCTCTTCTCTTCTCTTCTCTTCTCTTCTCTTCTCTTCTCTTCTCTTCTCTTCTCTTCTCTTCTCTTCTCTTCAACACAACAGCAGCAGATCACTTCATTCACCACACCACTCAATCCTGACCTCAAGGCTTTTGGACTGTGTCCTGACATGACCCACAACACACCTGCCCTGTCCTGAGACAGGTCATCCAGCCCCCGGCCCCGATCCTGGATTCCATCTCACACAGCACTCACTGGAGCATTGTGGCACAGTCAGTCATGCTGGAAGTTTTTTTTGCCCTGCAGACGCTGCTCACTCTGCATTGGTCCAGTCAGGTGAAAAGGTCTTGCTGTCTGAAAGCTTGGAACGACCATTTAAACAGTTTTACTTGTTGTTTTCAATAACATGAGCCCAAATGTGTTGCACAAAGGTGTATGGAACAATGATTCTGGTACTCTACAACTTTATAGATTAGTGAAGCTGTAAAAGTTTGCATGTGTCCAGATTCCAAAGTGTGGACCACAGGCCAAAGCTGCCCCATGAGAATATTTGATTAAGTTTACAACACCTTAAACCCATCCTCTCACCCAACGAAAGAGCAAACGTATAAAAACGTTTCTATACTTAACCCTACTCTATACTTAACCTACCCCTCGTCTCTGATATACCACTGAAGATGGAGGCAGATGGAGAAACACTGTCACAATCAGATTTGTTACATGCTGCTAACATAATGGTTGAAAGGAGGTTCACAGTCTATCAAATCCATGAAATCACTGATCAAGAAGGCATGAGAAACAGAGGACAGTACTGATATCTCTCCAGGGAATGAGGAATTACTGATGAGGAAACTGATGTGCAGCAAAATGCTGGAATGGAGGGATTCTTGTAAACAAAAATCAAAAGCCAAATAACATGATTCTTATCCACCTCTGAGAGTTGTGGGAATGTGTTCATAATGTGATGTCATCAACACACATAAACCAGTGAAAAGTAAAAAAAAAAAAAAAAAAAAAAAAAAAAGTAGACACACCAACTTAAAGACTTAACGATTCCAATTGGTGAGATGCCTGAAACAATATGTATCTTGATATACCATGAATCCTCTTGATGTGTCACAGTATTAAATGTTTACCGTATTGCCACTTCTAATATAAAAAATTTTAGTAACACGTTTATTTTTGTTAATATTCTTGATGGGTAGACCAGTGCAATTAGTCAAATTGTCTATGCTCTATTGCATGTTAAGAAAGCTGTTTTATCCTCTTGTTAAAGTTTAATTTTTGGGTATTTTTTAAGGCGACTGTATAATTTCATTAATGTTATTTTATAGATTATTGTTATCACTTTTATTCTATAGCAAAACATTATGCGAAAAATATTGAAACCCTAAGTAGTCATATCTATACTTTTGACTGGTACTGTATCTGTGAAGTATATACCTGATAGTGATAGCCAAACACTATATGTGACTAATATCAGACGTCTTGGTATGGAGCTTCCAGTGCTGTGATAATCCCATGCACCTTGAATATTCTGACACAGTTCCGGCAGATTTTGAATGACACCAGGCCTTCTGGATGTGTGACGCATGACAACAAACCATTCATCTCTGCGCTGACCATGGTGCCTCCACACACGGATCTGTTGGTCGTCTCCGTCAAGACTAAAGCGGGACTTGTTGCTGACCCGCTGCCATTCCGAGTCACTCTATGACAGTCTGGCACGACATCATTGCAGTTTTTTGGTGTTAAGGGCAGTCGCCGTTATCATCTGCTTGCATGTAGTTCAGTGTCATGGAGTCGTCTCTCAATGCATACACTAACGCGATGACTTATGAAGGGCATCACTGCTAGATGAATGTCTGTTGGGTCAGTCAGGTACAACGGTAAGGCCCGCCCTTGCCTACAACACGTGCAGCCGAGTGTGAATTTCACAATGCCAAACCTACCCAGCTTACCCCACAAGTTTCATTCCTGTTGGTTGATTCTTTCTGGGTGCAACTACTTTGATGATGGGTATAAATGCTCCAAAGTGAGACACAGGATTGTAAAAGTGGCTCCAACTAAATGCCGCTTCTGTACAACGAAGTATATGGACAGTATTTGGATAACATGAAGAACTCTCTGAAGAGATGGAATGCAATGGTATGTCATCATAATTTAAGTATAACTGAGTGCAATATTGTAACTCTCTGCTGGTGTTTACATATTTAGTTCCCGAAAGCGACCACAATCTCAATAATACTTAAATCACTAGAAAGCCATGATAATCACTGGTAACGCTGGCAAACTTTACACCTGAACTTCACTAAGCACTCCTGCTTCTATCAAACTAATCTCTATTTTTATAAATAGCTTCCCTTCTGCGAGAACTGTTGGATGACAAAAAGACATTGCCTAAGTGATGATGAACTTAGAATAAAGTTCACAAGAGAAATCCATAAAAAAGCCATGGATTGAAAGGGCTTTAAAATTGCAACCTTCACTGAAGTGGCACATTATGAGCATTATGGTGTTCAGTTGCTTTCAGTCAAATTCCCACAACACAACTGTAATGGTAATAACTGACCTGAGAGTCACAGACAAACATTTTATTCCTCCATGTTATTTTTTCTTTTTGCTTAAAGCAGACTGTTCTATCTATTATACCACTGCTCAATCTCAGTGCTGCCCCTGATACCATTGACTGTAAACGTAACTGGGCTGGACTTTCCTCAAATGGTTCAGCTCATACCTGCAAGGAAAAACTACTTTGTCCAAATATAAAAAGTAATGTTTTTAAAAGTCTGAGTGACCTACGGTGACCCCCCGGGTTAGATTCTTGGGCCACACCTGATCATTTATATATATAACAAAACCTCTTGTTTATATATATATAATATGTGGGCTACTACGGTCCCATTGACCCACTTTGTAAATGCCTTGAACACATCACTAACTAGATGGGGCAAAACTTTCTTTGGTACATAATGATGAAACATAAACTACTTTATTTGGGAACATCAAAGTGCCTAACAAACTACCAAACCTTCCATGTAACCTTGGCCTACAAATAGAATCTAATCTCAGTATTAGCTGTCATGTCAAAGGGGTTACCAAATTAGCATACATATCAACATACATATCACACATATCAACAAAGGACTCCTTGCTGCCTTAGTTTCTAGCAAGGTTAATTACTGTAATGTAATGTAATGTAATGTAATGTGGTTGACAGATGGCTTTAGAAGAGCTCCAACACTAGACACTTTAAAATACAGGCTGCAGCTTTTTGAGAAAATATTTTTTATTATTATTCTATTTATTCTGTTATGTGCAGTTTTTATTGTATTGTTTTAATCGTGTATTATTTTATTTTGTTTTGTTTTTCATTTTTTCCTCATTTGTAAAGTACTTCTTGAATTACCACAGTTTATATAAGGTGCTATATGAATAAAACCATATTGCTTTAATGTTCACCTATGCACAAGAGGTTTTGTTCAGTGGGTAGTAAGGAAGTACATACTTACAAGGTAATAGCAAGAAAATAACATTAAAGGTTTTCATCATTAATAATTAATTTTCATACCCATGTGTTTCACAGACTGAGGCTGTGAAAAAAAACATTAATAAATATATTTAACAGACATTACTCGGGGTATGTGGGGGACCTGGGTTGGCACTGGTCCCCAGAAATATGTGACTGCCCACCACAGGTGCACAGTGAGAATAATCTAAGCCAACTTTTTTTTACACCAATAGTTTTATCAGACAAAAACGATTGAGTTTACACTTTAAAAGAAAGGCTAACACATCAACAAGCCTGGAGCCTGGTCTTAAAAATGGAATTCCATCTGGAACATTCCAGGAAAAACCCTAAACGGGTGGCAACCAGAGGCTGTCCCCAGGGTCACATTAGTCTCTAAGAGTGCTTCTAATTTCCCTATATTATGTAACGACAATGATTAGCTGGTAGAATAACCCCTAGCATCCGGATCAGCCTGGGTGATTTCCAGCCGCAGCAGTTATAGATCTTTACAGGCCCTGCTAACATATTGCTGCCATCTGCTCCCATATGAGACCAAAACGGCACCACCATGCTAGGACAGGCAGTAATGGCAAGATGAAAAACAGGCCATGGTGGACACAGTAAAGCCCTGTATGTGCAGAAAGCTGAAGGATCCGAGGTTTGACGCTAATGCTTGCACCTTATTGCATGCATGAGTTATGTGTTGTGTCTATGTGCATTGACGTCAGTGTGAAAGAGAAATAAAACAATAAACCGAAAAGCATATTCTTCACCACGCGCAACGTTTGCTTGACATCTCACACAGTCCTGAGCAAACTCCCCTGTGCAACAAGTCCCTAAAGCTGCACCTTAGAGAAACACATTCTTGGATAATGTAGGCCACGTTTCGTGCAGGCCCTGCAGTGCATGAACACTTCCAGGCAGAGGAACAGTGACCTCATCGCCACGGGAGACATACACCATCCCTGCGCATTACATGGAGCACTGTAGCGCATTACAGGGCAGAGAGGGAGCAACGTCAGACAACAACTGCTCCCTCACTTAAGCAATACACACCAGGGACATCCTACATTACTCATACTACCCTACACCACTCTGACAATATTGACCCCTGGATGTCGTTAGTCTCAGCCTAGAGCCATTGCTCACAGGTAGACGTAGATGGAGAGTTTGATGTCTTAAGTATGTTAACCTGGCCACACCTTCAAGATTCTGGCAGTTACATTCTGATCGGCTATCCACACTTCCACATTGACGGACCTCCGTGTATTTTTTGCACTGCTCCAGTGTGATTCAAGGTTTTGCTAAATTCAACCTAGTGAATAGTAGCCATAGACACTCCACTGTGTTTCCAAAGGGGCTGTTTATGTTGTGACTCCTGTTTCAAGACGGCCTCCTTCTACAGGGGTTGGACAATGAAACTGAAACACCTGTCATTTTAGTGTGGGAGGTCTCATGGCTAAATTGGACCGGCCTGGTGGCCAATCTTCATTAATTGCACATTGCACCAGTAAGAGCAGAGTGTGAAGGTTCAGGTAGCAGGTAAGAGCACAGTTCTGCTCAAAATACTGCAATGCACACAACATTATGGGTGACATACCAGAGTTCAAAAGAGGACAGATTGTTGGTGCAAGTCTTGCTGGCGCATCTGTGACCAAGACAACAAGTCTTTGTGATGTATCAAGAGCCACGGTATCCAGGGTAATGTCAGCATACCACCAAGAAGGACGAACCTCCACCAGCATCACGTAGTGACCTGGCCACTATCCAGCAAGAAGAATGGCTTAAAATCCCTCTGACCACTGTGCAGGACGCAGTATATGTCATTCCCAAGACCAACTGACGCTGTATTGGCTGCAAAAGGAGGCCCTACACCATACTAATAAATGATTGTGGTCTAAAACCAGGTGTTTCAGTTTCATTGTCCAACCCCTGTATATGTCGTCCAAAATAGCAGGCCTGGTCACTTGGTGTCGTTCTGCGTGTCAATCAAATTTCAGTCAAACATTTCTCGTAGGCCACGTTAAGTGGTAAAAGGTACCAGTCTTTTCCTGGAGAGCCTGGCATTGTGAGACTAGCATCATCTGGCTGAACCAAGCTAATCATTTGTTCAGGAATGTGTTTCAAACAATATTCCAGCATTTTTGGATCTAGTGTCTATTAGATTCATCTGTCATATACATTCAGTTACCACAGAGCCATGAAAATCTGACAAACAATTAGAAATCCACCCCAGTTTGTATGAGACATACAAACTGCTCAGACTGAGCTCAGCCCCGCTTGCTTCAGGTGTCACCTTCAATCTTGTGTTGGCAGGTTCACAGCTGCTGCTTTCCTGTGTTACCTTGTAAGGTAGAATAGGACAGCAGACGTTTATTAGCGAGAGGTGATAAGAAGCTGTTACAGTTAATTCAAACAGTGGCCCTCTTGGTGTGCTATCTATAGCAAACCACAGGCCCCAAGTACGCCTGCATCTTTACTAACACTGTCACAGGAAGCAGTTTGAGACAGACAGTTGGTGCATGAAGTCGACTTACAATATTTGTGTAGCTTATGTACCAGTAACAGTCTTAATTCATTGTTACATAATCATTTGCAAACCTGATTTGTTTTTCCCGCTGGGTACATACAGTAAATAAGCTCTGCTTTGATTGGTCGCTCTGTATTCCAGGCAAAAGCCCCCTTTATAACTTTAGGATAAGTGGGCGGGGCTACACTGTCTTAGGCTGGATAGATAGCTTTGTAAATACATTGGCTTTTGTGATGTTTGGTTTTTTCTACTGTTTTAGCAGTCTGGTTCTATGGATAGACTGAGGACTGATATGAATCATTATACAGTATATTACATCAAACTGTTTTATTTCTTGACACGTGAGAAAATGAAATGATATGGGTCCTTTACGTCAATCGTGCCGTGAGCTTTATGAAATCAGGATCATATGGAACAAACTTGCTGATGTATTGCTATGGACAAGGGCTGCCCAATGCATTCTGAAGACACACATTGGCACTTTTTTGGTCTGCAGCCATGAAGATATTATACAGCCATTTGAATTCCCAGAAGAGTTTTTTGGACTATTCGTTATTTGTACTTATTTGCTCTCTGATATCCTGTGTCTCTGTTAATAATACACAGAAATGGCAGAACTTCACCACAGCTTTCCTCCAGGGCTTGTGATCCATGTGGGCCTTGGTTGTTTGGTAAGCTTTTTTCATTAAGGGCACCTCTTCCAGGAACAGGGCATTATGGCTAATAAGGGGGGAAAGACAGGGAGGATTGCTAGAAACTATGCGCTTTGATAAGCTTGGCTTTGAAAAACCCGAGAAAACACGAGCAGACACAAGTTCTACTGTCAGGCGAGCATTCCTGACTGTCACTACGGCCCTGTCATTAAGATAATCAGCTGGATATTGGCCAATCAGGACTGTCCTAAGGAGCCTAGGGAGAAAGTCTGTGATCTCCATCATTACTTCAGTCCAGAAACAATGATTGCAAGGCTGCTCTGCCAGATGCCAAGCTACTTTCCCACACGCCCTGCAATGTTCATATTAAGCCTTCTTCTAATATACCCTACTCTAAAATCGTCCTTCATTATAGCACAGGTGTCCCACCACATCATATCCAAAGATTTATTCACTGCAGTACATTTGTGTCTATATGACTATGTGCATATCTCTGACTATGTGCATTAAGTTCATATGTGCTAACATAAATGCTTACATGCATGCATACAAGTTCACACTGCTTTTTCTAATGGCTGCTTCTGGCTGCACCTCTCCTATGCTCTCACTCCTATCTGATTAGAAAGCAATCAGATAATATTTAGCTGTGCTGTATTTGTAATGATATTGTTTAATAAGTCATTGTGATCCATAAAACCATACAGTTCAGAGCAATCAATGACTACACCCATTGCAAAAGGCCCACCATCCTTTCGATCAGACAGAACAGCGCCAGATAGGACTACATGGTAGTCCATCAACATGGACGTGCATATAACCAATCAGAAAACAAGTGTGTAATACTGCTCATACTTTCAGATACGATCTAATTTTGAATTTGACGATCAATGTTTTGATTGTGAAAAGGTCAAAATATGACCCCACAGAGGCCCAATTTTTAGTATATTAACTTTTAAATAAAAGTTCCTAATGCTTGCGCAATACCTACCAGCCGATACGAAGCAGACCTGATCATATTCCCTAGGGTTTAGAGTTTATCTATCTATAATACACACAGTAATTTTACAATAGATTGAAAAATAATCTACTTTAATCTGACAAAATGCAGCTAGATGTCTTTTTTTTGCTTGTTGATAGTGAGCTTTAGAAGTGAAGGTAAATGAGACACACTATTTCAAATCGATTTAACGGTTTATATTAAAATCATTACATTCTTACATTTTAATAAATTATACTTGAGCTTATATGTCATCAAGGCCTTGACATAAGGCAAGATTTTATGCAATAACATAAGAGTGCCAGGGCATTATTACTGATAAGTGTCATGACAGAGGCAATCATTTTGGCAGCCTATGTCACATGTTTTTTCTAAGCATGCTCTAGTTAGTCAACTTCGATATCTGTCATGACTACGGCAGCATGACTAACCTATGACATGTCATGTTACCTTTAACAGTATTACGGCTATATATCCTCATACAGCT
This sequence comes from Prochilodus magdalenae, assembly GCA_024036415.1. Classification (NCBI taxonomy): domain Eukaryota; kingdom Metazoa; phylum Chordata; class Actinopteri; order Characiformes; family Prochilodontidae; genus Prochilodus; species Prochilodus magdalenae. The sequence goes on along the minus strand of JAMWET010003901.1, from coordinate 116,088 downwards.
ACAAGGCTATACAGCTCTTCCATGCATGCTAAGGTTCAACTTGACCATACTGCTACTTTGTTTACTAATGTAGATAAAGTCCCACCTCAATGTAGCTGCTCATTATAGGTAAACTGCTGTGATGTGAAACTAACAAATCTGATGGCAACAAGCCAAAAAAGGCTAGAACATAAAAAGTAACTGGAGAATTTGGAAAATATTACATCAGAAATTACACAGTGAGATTATTGTGGCTTTCATAGAAACATGGGGCCCATATCCTACTTTTGTTTTTTTTATCTCCTTTGACTAATTGAGGTTGGTCAAAGAGATGCAAGAGCATACGCTAACCTGGTATGTAAAAAATGTGTTTAGTGGCTATTCCCTCTAACCAATCAATAGTCAGTTCACTTGGTAGCCAGTACCAGACTAAGGCAAGTAGAGCTGAGCTGTGCCCATGCAAAGGAAAAGCCGCTTATTGCTGGAGATAATCTGTAATGTCAGTGTATGAAATGACATGTTTATGGCAAGATTATGTCAGTTTTATGCAGCATGGTTTAAATAATATAACACTAATATGAACTTGTTACAACGGACATAACAGTACATAAATGTTTATAGATGGTATTCCTTTAGACCTCATGCACTATAAAGGTTGTGTTTCCCAATTTTGATCAAAGTTAGCTTAAGTTGACTCTATAGGAACATCAGTTATCATGACACTCTTATGTAGATGTTATTTACATTTATGGCATTTAGCTGACGCTCTTATCCAGAGCGACTTACAAGGTTAATCATATTACAGGTAGGCCAGTGTAGTGTTAGGAGTCACTAGCAGTCTCTTATTGGTGTAGCACAGTGTAATCTCCCAGACCAGGATTCAAACCCCAGTCTCCCACATGTGGTGGTGGCTCCCTGGCGGGCAGTGGTGTTATCCCCTGAGCTACACCAACCAGATGGTATGTACCCTAATGAACAGTAAAGTGTTTGTATGAACACCAATAAAGTGTATGGACATCAATAAAGTTCCCATCATAGCCAAAATGTGTATCTCAGATACTAAAACTGTATAGGAGGAAGAAAAAACCACCTTAACTTTAATGTACATTAATGTAGCCTGATGTTTTCCAATAATCTGGACCATATATATTGGTCCAATTATCCTAAAATGTTTACACAATGTACAGCAGCTCTTTTAAATGGCGTAACAATGGAAATAATTAGGGTTTCGATATGACAGCAACAATATATTCAGATGGAAGCACACAGCATCAGAGACGGGATGAAATGAAGGAAATTCTATGGAATATTCAATATCTTTATGTGAATTTCTTTTTAAAAAGTACCAATGCAGTATACATAAGTTATACATAGGAGCCAGAAAGCATCAGCATCTATCTGATACCACAATCCCAGATAACAGCAACACCATCAGTCAAACAAGTGAGTACTTTCATTCCGTATTGCTGTATTTTAACAGGTATGTCATGTTTACGCTCATACATTTCCTTTTATTGTGGGTTATGCAATGATATTAGGGTTTCTGCTCGGAGGTTAGCTAATGTTCTTAGTGCAGGCTCATCATCACATATAGATCTTATTGGTTCTCTCGTTCTCTGTCTTCGCCTCCCGGAAAGTTCTGCAGAATCCTTCAAGGTCTTCCGTCCAAACTGACCATGGGGTGTGCAAAGCTGTCAGCCATTTGTGTCCTTACGCTGCTGTAACTCACTTCTTCACCATTCGAAAGCAAGACAACCTTGTAGGTGTACACAGTTTTCAGTAACAAGTGTGAGTATTCTGCTTTTAGCCAGGATATTGTAGAAAGGCTCAGAGTTGTTTTAAAAAGTCTTTAAAGCACTTTGAAAGCAGCACAAAAACGTCACTCACAGAACAAACGATCTCATGAAAATTCACAGGGAAATATAAACATAAACCATCTACCAAAAGTTCACAGTTACAACACAGTTCATTCTTTACACTTTAGTGTCCTCTGGTCAGTCCTTTGCCAAAAGTAAAGAGCAAAAGAGGAAGGCAGAGGAACATGCCGGGTCGGGCATAGTGTGCAAGGCGCTCATGGGAAATGCAGTTTCTTGTTTAGTTGTAGTGCTTTCACAGAGACAGTTACAATAAAGCCATGCAACAAGGAATAGGGGTCAGGAAGAGGAGCCACTGGATGGACTTCTTATCCCAGAATGTCATTGTTCACAGGAGACCTTCAGGAAGAGGATTCGACGAGGCAGCTGGTGGTCGGGCCTCAGGTCTGGTCCAGCCATTCGGCTCGCTTCGGAGATTTGCAGGTGTGTATGTCGACCGCCTCTTCGCAATCCTTGCATTCGACTGCGCAGCACCACTTGAACTTACACTCGCACTTTGTGATGCGCTTCACGCGCGTCGTATCGTAGCCCCGCCCGCAGCACATCACCTCGCATCCATCAGTCCCTCGAGAGGATTTGTTACAGACGCGACCAGCCGTGCCCAACGAACCTTAAAGAGAAATGGAGAAATGGCTTAGAAATTAAAATGCACTAACGAATATGCAAAATCTATTTATTTAAAACAATATAAGACATTCGCTTACACTATATGGAAAATACACTATTATGAACCAACACATTTCTGCATGTCCGCCTGGTCAGCTTAGTGCAGCTTAGCCTCACACTGAGGTTATAAAGAGTGTTTCAGCTCTAACTGTTTTTTGAATGAAGCCAATCAAAACAGAGGTAATTTACATATGTCAGTCTGAAAGGCAAAGTAAGACTGCTTCATCTGTTCCAACGACAGTTTTTGGCACATAAAACCACATTACATGTGTGCCTTGAGGGAAAAGTAGGATATGGGCCCTATGCAGCTATGTTTACCTATAGAGGTTACACAGCTAAATCAACAAGTGATGACAATAAAGGCTTTCGCCAATGATTTTCCAGATTACTGCATAAATATGATCTAAAATATAACCAGATTTCTACACTACAAGTCCTGGAAGTAGATAAAGAGAACCCATTTATACAAATAAGACAAACTTATTATACTTGGTCATTTATTTATTGAGGAACATGATCCTATATTACACATCTGTGTTTGGTAAAAGTATGTGAACGGGATTAGCAGTTAACTTGAAGGTGAAATTAGAGTCAGGTGTTTTCAATCAATGGGATGACAATCAGGTCCGAGTGCCGGCGCTGTTGTTTTTAAAGAATAGGCTTCTATCAAAGTCAGATCTTCGCAACACATGCTTGTAGAAGTGTATCATGGCATGAACAAAGGAGATTATTGAGGACCTCAGACAACAAGTCGTTAATGCTCATCAGGCTGGGAAGGGTTTCAAAACCATCTCTTAAGAATTTGGACTCCACCAGTCCACAGTCAGACAGATTGTGTACAAATGGGGGAAATTCAAGCTCATTATTATCCTCGCCAGGAGGGAGTTTTTGACCAGAAAAGATCACTCCAAAAGCAAGACATGTAATAGTCTATGAGGTCACAAGGGAACCCGAGGTAACTTGTAAGCAACTAAAGGCCTCTCTCAGAGTGGCTAATGTTAGTGTTCTTGAGTCAGTCATCAGGAGAACACTGAACACTGAATGGTGTATATGGCGGGATTGTAAGGAAATGGCAAGTGCTCTCCGAAAAGATGATTGCTGATCATCTGCAGTTTGGTAAAGACCACATGGACAAACCAGAAGGCTATTGGAAAAATATTTTGTGGACAGGTGAGACCAAAACAGAACTTCCTGGTGTAGAGTGTAAAAGTGCTATGTTGTAGAAAGGAAAACACTGCATTCCAGCAAAAGAGCCTTATTCCATCTGTGAAACATGGTGGTGGTAGTATAATGGCTTAAGCTTGTTTTTTGCCCAACAACCGTAAGCATACACATTGTTCCACCAATGAATGGTTAAAGAAGAATTAAACAGGTTATGTTCTGGAATGACTTAGCCCAAGTTCTGACCTTAATCCTGAATAAATGTCATGGAAGGGCCTGAAGCAAGCACTTTGTGAAACTCAACAACATCCCAGTGCTGAAGATGTTCTGTACTTAGGAATGGGTAAGTTGATGTGCAGGCCTAGCCAACAGTCACGGAAACGTTTAGTTGCAGCTATTACTGCACAAGTGGGTCCCACCAAATACTGAAAGCAAAGGTTCACATGCTTGCCACTCGCAGATATGCAGATTATGAAATGTGCTATATAAATAAACCTGCCTTGCCTTGCCACGCCTAATACTGTGCCGTTTCACCCCATAAATAAATTTAAGTTTAATTTTTTTTGTCTTATTTGTTTAATTGAGTTCTCTTTGTCTAATTTTAGAACTTGTGTGAAAATGTATGTTGTATGTTTTAAAACAAATTTATACAGAAGTATAGAAAACTCTAAAGGGTTCACAAACCTTCAAGCACCACTGTTTATGTGTTGCAATATGTTACAGATTTATATGCATCATGGTGATGTATATATATGTATATATACATCACCATGATATAAAAAAAGAGTAAAAAAAAAGTCATTAAGTGAATTCATTATTAATTTTTGAGCATCAGGAAGAAGCCAAACATATTTAACACAAAAATCACAAAATCTTCAAAAACTAAATATAGTAATTAAATCTTGTATTTAATATGAGTTTTTGTTCCTCCACATTCTTTCTGGAAGATTTGCTTTCGAGTTTTCTGGGAAATCTGCAGGAAAAGTGCAGTCTTTTAAAAAATTCTTATGATCTTCTTTTTTTATGATCCGTAAAAAATTTCAAACACATTCAGTGATGCTGAGGTTTGGTTGTCTGGGGTGATTAGTCTGTGTTTCTGGTTTTGGTTATTTGGATTGCAACTATTTTTGCATTTTTGTCTGTTGATTTTCTTTGCAATGGCTTGTCAGCCACTCATAGATGTACTCATATAAGAAGCAAGAGTGAATCTTGATTTTCTCCTCAATCTCAAAGATGAAAGTTTTAGGTACTGATAGTAACAGTTTTGGTGGTCTACCAAGTCTAGCAGGACTGTTAGGAGTCCCATTTTCTCTGTAGATTTTAGGACTGCGTTTTTTAATTCCCTTATTTATTTAATGTTGCCTTTCTCCTTCCTTATACAGGTGCATTATCTTCCCTCTGAACTCCTCAGATACACCTCCTAAAAGTGGTGTCCAACTTTTGCACAGTGCAGTTAATCTCAAAAGATAAACATATAGGCAACACCCGTCTGTTAATAAATTAATTAATTGGAATGCAATGGAATGGAATGGAACTGAGTGCTATGCTTGGTGCAAGTGGTTGTGGTCAGGGGTTAAACAGGCTCAGGACAGCGAGGCTCCTACTTTGAAAGAATCGGTGACACTGGCGTCTCCCCCTCTGCCCTGCGGCCGTGCTCACATCAGTTGGAGAGCCATGTTGGCAGGAAGAGAGAATGGCTTTTGAAAAACGAGCCTGTTGTATCCTTGGGGTGCAAATACCACCAGGAGGGGTGGAGGAGGGCGGGAGAGCGAGGGCTCGCTGACCCACTGAAATCACTGAGCTGTAAGATGTCTGTCTGTGTCAGATACAAACCCAAACCAAACACAACCCAGACGAAACACACTCTCCGACATGAGTCATGCTCCAGTGCTCCAGCGGCCATTATCCACAACAGTAACACAACCCCAGCTCAGCGCAACCCCGCCACACACGCAGCGTCTCTCACACCTGCGTCTCAAACTCAGGTGCTAGGCTAATAAGTTTCGGCAGTTTGGTGAAAACAGCTCCGCAATCACAGCAGCAGCTCTGAGGTAACGAACAGAGTGTGGCTTAAGAACAAGATGATTTTAGTGTCTGGAGTCCTGTTCGGTTCTTGTTTGGAAACTCTCAGTAACAAAAAACTGGCCTAATGATAAACTGACTGGATCCGTTCCTGATAGACCTTTCAGTCTGCTAAAAGAAGCTGCTTGTGTCAGCCTAAGGCCCAGGTACACTGCCACTTTGGCAGTAAAAATATAAATGAGTAAAATTACAATAATTAGAACTGGAATCACATCATAATAATTATGTGTGTGAAACTTTGCCTCAGGCTTAACTTTGACACACAAGTTTGGATTGTTGACCAATAGCAAAACCAGGATGCAAAAAAACAGCAAGGCCTGGCCTGACATTTTATCTAACTCTTTCTGATCCAGTTAGAAACAAATACATAAGCAAGAGGCTGCATGGCAGTTCGTTTTTCTTTTCTTTTCTTTCTTTTTTTTTTCTGAGAATGCTGAGATGTGTGTTTGTTTCTCTCCTGTGTGGTGCACTATAGTGCAACAGGGACGCATACAATAAACAATCAATAATATGTAGCCTACTGTGGGAAACTGAAACACTGAAACACAAACACCGGCTGTCAGTCTCTAGGTATGTAAGGTTAGCTCTGCTGTAGGTAAACCTATAAGGATATATTATATATATATACTATAAACAGATATTCAGAAGGAATGAACACTACTAACAATGTTAACTAAACTAAACAGTTTTTAGTGATGAAAAATCATTCTGGAGTGTCCTCTGAACACTCTTCTGTATTTTAGCCTTCATAAAAGACGCAAAGAAATATATATGAATCTTTGATATTTACAATGACTATGATATGATCTCGCCAGATTTAAAGCCAAAACGTCAGCTAAGATAACCTAATTATATATTAAAAATTGGTAGGTGACTTTGCCAAACACTAACTCAAAACACTAAATTTATCTCTTGGCTTGTCTCTTATCTCTTTATCTCTTGGCCTTTTTTCTCTTTTAACATACATAATCAGATTATTAATCAGATTACATATCAGAGAGTTTAGTCTATAGGCAGAGCCTTATTTTAGCCACGCCCCTACATTTCAGAGCAAAAGATGAGATTGCCAATTCCTAGTAGCCAATCAATGCCTAACGGACTAATAATATATATAAATAATGGTAGAGTAAGATTTTGAGATATCGATAGATGAGAACAGAAAGAGACAGCTCCTATTGGTGGCTTGTACCACTTGATATGCATCACTGAAGAAGAGATGAAATGCTGGAAATGCTAATTCCCAACCAAATTTGATGTCTTGACCACATTTGACATAATGTCTGTAGTTGGTGTTTCACACTAGCAATGACTTGTGTAAATACAGTATATCAAAAGAGCTGCATTGCAGATTATGGAACAGAAACAACCAGTGCATTAGCAGTCCATGGTTTCCCTAATGGTAGATTGAGGATATGTAATGTTCCATAAGTAGTAATCTTGCATATCTTGGTACCTTCTGTCACTTAATTTGGCAAAGAACCGCCTACTACTACAGGAACGTAGGCTGAACATAAGACACAAAATGACCAGTCACAAGCGAGCTGTTTGGCATGACAGCAGTCTGAAAATGGAGTCTATTGGTTACTAGCTGGAGCAACAGGTCATGTTGGACCAGTGCAAACCAATACATGAATACATGAAAGAATCAGAATGTAACTGGCAGAATCCTGGCACTGTGGTCAAGTTAACCCACTATGTATATAGAATTCTCTGGCTATGTGTTGGTGGAGCAGTTGTGGGTGAGACTTCTGAAGTAAGAACCAAAATATATATATATATATATATAACATAATTACAACAAATGGCAACATAATTGCAACAAATTTAATAGTCTACTATTGCCAGATAGTATTGGTAGCCACAGCAGCCACATTGTTGCTCTTGCTACCTAGGAGGTCACAGAGATGTTCATGTGGCAGCATGTGTGTGTGTGTGTGTGTGTACGTGTGTGTCAGGCAGTGGTGTGTATGAAGTAGCATAGGCAGACAGATGAGCGTCTGCTGCAGATGTGTGTCTCAGTGCATCGCCTGCGGACAGAGGGGTCACAGTGTAAGAGTGTCAGGGATTAACCAGGCAGAAACATCATGCTCCACCTCTCTTGACCCTTTCAAAGCCCTTACTGCCCCTGTTGCTCCAGGGTCCGCATGGCAGGGGCCTGAGCTGGGGCAGGTGTGAGAATCGGCTTACCGCCGCGAGCAAATCCCACCTGTCTCGCACTCAGCGGCTTTCTTATGCATACTTTACCCACTTTACATTAATCAGACCGGCTTTAGGCACATGAGATGGCGAGCCCCATGCTGTCTACAGTCCACTGACGTGGTGGTATACAATAGCCATGGGCTCTCACTATGAGCCATTTCACACTTAGCCGCTTCATATGCCACGGAAAGTGTTGGTGCGAATGAGATTTCTGTTCGTCAGTTCAATGGCACACATTTATGTTGCCAAGTATGAACAGACTATATATGTATATATGTATATGTATAAATCATAATCATTGATCATGATATAAGACAGCTGAAAACGTACTCTGAACATGATGTTAGTATTACATTAGTACAATGAAACATCATCAGTCAACATGTCCTACCTGCAGCTTTGTCCATTAAACAATAGTCGGGCGAGTTCTCAAAGTACACCAGGTCGTTTTTGGTGGCGTTCCTGAAGTCCTTATTAGCCACAGTGAATCCCGTTCCATCCTGGTTGACAGTGACTTCGATGGCGCCGTTGTATTTTTTGCGGAGGTAATCTCCAGTCTTCCGGAAGTCAGACATCGCCAACCAGCAAGTCCTCAACGTGCAGGAACCACTGACGCCATGACACTTACACTCCAGCTTCATAAAGCGCTTCACTGACTGGTGCAAACAGACAGGAGAAATCGGGTACATGTTTACTAACTGCTGTTATCACTCAGACGACACTTATAAAGTCATTACTGTCACAGTCACTCTCATTCAGTCTCAGTGAGTCACTTTACATATCTGGGAGAGCTACAAGCCCAGAACAGAAAATGCTGGGATGCAGTGTTTCTTATGTTTACTTTGACTTTTACTTAATTGTGACAGTATGAACTTACTTATGCATTTACATATTTATGTATGCATTTATATGCATATACATTTCATGTTTTTTTCTGGTTAACTTCATTTCATTTCTTACTTTCATTCCTGTATTACAGCCCTGCAACACATACCAAAATATGGGACAGGGAAAAAGTCTGAAGCTGACAGAATGTTCTTTCATATGTTGTGTGCAATTACAGATTTCCATCAGAGAGGTCAAATTCCCAAATACCATATAGTGCAGCTTCAAATCCAACTGAAATTAGCCACTTAATGAGCCTTACCTGTATTCGCCTAACATTTACCATATCTACAAATAGTCCTTGGACATACCTTACTGTTGTCTCATTGGGAGGACACAAGCTTGTTAAGAGAATACATGTCTGGGAGACATGTCTGGTTTTGGCGCCAGTTGTGCCAGTGACCTCCACAAACAAAGACAGGCCTCCTCTAAAATCGATCCCCAACTTAGCAAAACTAGCTAGCTAGTGGAACAACTTCCCCATTCAAGAGGTAATATGTGTATTCAAGAGGTAAACATGTAATGTTTTCTTCATCAATCGGACACACGTCCACAACTTTAATTGATGTTTCTAGAGGGTTTTTTTTTCAGCCAACTTACATTATGTCCATGGGCTAACCATAGTTTTGTTGTTAGCTCATGTTCACCATTGTTCCACCCTTAGCCTTGGTTCAGAAATTTAGTGATTTTAGTGTATTGGTCTGCATTTCTATCCACAGTTAACCCTAGATTACTCTTTGGCTGTCCCAGACTTTCTCATTACAAGTTCGCAATTTGAGAGATTTGGCATGTTACCCAACAGTGGTTCCATTGAAGACCACCTCTAAAGTCGATCCCCAAATTAGCAAAACTTGCTAGCTAGTGGAACAGCTCCCCCATTCAAGGTGTAATGTGGGTTATTACCACATGTAATGTTTTCTTCATCAATGGGACACACGTCCACAACTTTAATTGATGTTTCTAGAGGGTTTTTTTTTTCAGCCAACTTACATTATGTGCATGGGCTAACCATAGTTTTGTAGTTAGCTCATGTTCACCATCGCTCCACCCTTACCCTTGGTTTAGAAATGACACATTTAGTGTATTGGTCTGCATTTCTATCCACAGTTAGCCCTAGATTACTCTTCGGCTGTCCCAGACTTTCTCATCACACGTTTGCAATTTGAGAAATTTGGCATGTTACCCAACAGTGGTTCCATTGAAGTGCTTTAAACATGCTTAAACCATCAGAATGCACCATCTGATCTCTCACCATTCTTCCACAGCGGTTGTTATGAAGGTTGACTAACGCTCGTGCATCCTTCACCGTCCGCTCTTTCGCATCTATAAAGGCTTTGGCGAACTTTATCCCATAGTTGATGTTGTCACTGCAGCCTCCCCAGTCAAACTCGCCTCGCTCGTCCCGGGCTTTGCCACGCTTGTGCGGGTCACAGTTACACGTCTTCAGCTCGCCTTGGCTGCAGGCACGGGTGATGGCATACACCACGCCTGCAGAGGAGATGGCATACACAAAAGCCGCCTCCCGACTGCCTGCAAACAAACAATAAAAGGAAACTCGATTACAGGGAAAGTCTTAACAATAGCAGTAACGGTCTAGTGCCCGGGCCCCTAAAAACAAAGGGCATCAAAGAAGACGATGACAAACATGCATGCTCACACCGACTCACTCTCACACTCTCACTCAAACGTGTAATCACACACTCCATGTTGTTTAAGAGAGAGGCTCCCAATCCCAAACAATATCACACACACCCGCGTAGCTCGTTCATCTGCCACTGACAGCACCGAAAGGACGCGTCAGCACGGAGCGTAAGTGTTACTTTTAAATATTAGTACAGGAGTAATCTCTCTGGGATGGGCTCCTCTCCACTCAGATAAACTGTTTAAAGCCGGGCAGCTTGATACACCCCTCACTGCTGCTCTGTGGAAGTCAGCTGAGGTGGGCCACTTTCCCCAGCACCCACATCCCCACCGAGAGCAACCCCCGTGTTTGCTTCGCAGTCACTCACGCCGATTAATCTAGCTAAACTGAAAATGAGAAAATATAAACCATTCATTTCCCTGCAGTGCCAGGAGGATGGAAAATGCGAGAGGGCATGAACCTGATGGAATTACAGTGAATTACTTGAAAAGTTAGTCAGTTATGTCACAGCAGTAAGGCTTTATTATTATTGAACCCATCAGAACGTACTTGTAGAGGTTGACATTCGGTGTTAACAAGTGTTGTCCTGTGCTGCTCCTCCCTGGGGGCTGTGTGTGGGTGTGTAAGCAAAAAGTGCTGTTTATAAGCCAATACAACACTGACATCACCGTGGTTACATGAAAATAACTAAGTTCTATTTTTAACCATTTCAGGGCTCAGGTTCTCTAAACAAGGCGAACTGAAATAGTCTATGAAGGACCCGAATCTGTCTTTCCTTTCTAATTAGGCTAATCTTATTCCTCTGGGCCACAGTATAGATGTACACGTAGAAAGAATGACCAATATATTTCACCCTGCTTCTCTCCTCTGGATGTAAACTGGATGGTTCCTGTCTTGGGTATTGACTACGTAAGCATTTCCTGACCAATCAGAAGGCTGATGTCTCTTGGCCCAACCAGACAAAACAGTCGGAGGTTGTGTCCCAATTATGCAATTAATACTAATGATAACTAGTTTTTGAGTGTGTAGTATAGAGTACATCCACAATGCACACTAAGAATCAGTCACATTTTGAGTATGGTAGTGATGGACACTACTGTCCTACAATGCAATGGTGTAGCTCAGCAGATAGCACCACTGCCTGGTAGGAAGCCACCATCACATGTGGGAGACTCAGGTTCGAATCCCGGTCTGGGTGACTATGCTGTGCTACACCAGTAAGAGTCCTTGGGCAAGACTCCTAACGCTACATCTGCCTCCCTGTAATATGATTAATGTTGCAAGTTGCTCTGGAAATGCTGTAAGTGTAATGCAATGGGAAACGGAAAGGGAGGAGCTTCTCACGTCTGGAAAAATGAGAGTGGTAGGACCATAAATGGTGTATAAATGTGAGTTCAACCCAAATGTGTCACAACAGCCTGTAAAAATAAATGTATTCTAGTAAATAAGGTGTTTATTTATTAGTTTGACTTTGGTAAACTTCGTTAAAGCAGCCTCCAAGCAGAGTCCAGCTTGGTATGACGTAAGTTTCATCACTTCCTGTTAGTAAGAAACGATGCAGTATGCTAATATTTGTGCACTAGCCTGCAGAAGTCATGCTATTCAGATTAGTACAGACTGTATACTGTGTAGTATTAGTGTGCAGTACACAACAGAGACGCAGTTGGAGTCAGGGAAACGTAGCGAGCTAAACCCAGCATAGCCAGAAGCTAGCAAGCTGCACCGCCTGCCTGTCACCTGTTCATTTGTTTATACACGAACGTTGTTTGCTTATTCATTCCTTCATGTGTATGTTGCTTTATCTTTCCGTCTGTCCATCTGCATGTCTGTTTGTCCATTCCTTCACACGTTGCTTCTCCCTTCTGTTTGTTTGTCCATCCATCCGTATGCACATCTGTTCTTCGGTGACCTCCTTTTATCCGGTTACCATCACATAAAAGCTGGATTAAGATTCTAGTTGGGCAGAGAGCTGTCAATCAAGCTGCTCATTAGCCACACCCACATATTTCTCAGAGGGTCAAATTAGTGTATTTTAAGCCGTTCTTTATTGTATTAATATCTTTAATGTGACACTAATTATCAGATCATTGTTTCAATAATATACTATAAATAAAAAAAGCTGTTTCTTCTCATCATCTGATCATCACTTGCATTTTTATATATACATATTTATAAATAAATATGCCTGTATAGTCCTTCAACAGGAAGTTTGGCTCTGTAGCGGCCAGAAGTCTAGCTCAAATTTTCATAGTTTCTGTCTTAAGCTGCATTCACACCATCAGGTGAAACGTTGTTTGACACTTGTGGATGTTGTCACCCTATTATTGATGAACGAATTTGTAAGGAAGCCTAACTGCTTGCAATCGTACCTAGCATTATTGGCCGGTTAGCATACTGGCTAGTATGACAACTGACCATGATTACGTTACTTATTACGCTAAAGATTCATATTTCTTCAGATGTGTGAATAGATGCATCATATAAACTGGAACCAAAGGAAACAGCGGTTATGAGCTTCTCTTCCATCCAGGAACACAGAAACAAAATGCTGCTAGGAACAGAAAACTTAGAGAGCAGGAGCGGGAGATCTTGGAAGCTGTGTCTATGATTGGTCCAAAGAGTTTTTTGGAGCCAGTACTTTCTAATGTTGCTTCATCGTTGAGAAAGTCTCATCTCGATTTGTCGCTTTGCCATTGTCTTGCTTGCTGCTTGTCGCTAAATCGCAGCTACAAATCATATTTCACCATGGAATCGTCTGCAAGTGTGAACGTAGGGTTATAGTCCCACATCCCTTCTCATGCTTTCACCCAGTGGTCTCAGGACCTCAAGGCAGTCCACATTTCAGCCTTAACCTAACTTACAATGCAAATGGGTGGACCGAAATGTGGACTGTTTGAAGACCTCTGCTTTAACCAGAGCTGGAGGGGATGCTCCACACTGACAAACAATTATCACAGTGCTTCTTAGCCAACCACTTACATACTCCCATTTGATATACACCAACTTTCAGCACGCTTATACCAGGCTAACAATTCTTAAATAACTTTGTTGATGTGACCTGGAAGCTGGGATCATCTAAGGGTTATAAAGGAGTGTGTTGGGAAACATGTTTGGTAACTCTGGTTTAAGGTAATTCCTAAATATAGTGCACCCATTGCTGACACTGGTATACAATGTATCAGTAAAATGAGACACTAAGGTGTGGTCTAAATGCTGAGTGTTGGCTAGCGGGGTATAAAGGTACCAGAATGAACAGCAAAAGGATTTTTACGGAGAAGAATAAAGTAGCTTTACTTCAATACTCCACCTTCTGTGAAACTCAACCAGGGCTCAATCAATTTCCCGGGTTACAACTCTCTAATCTCTGCAGTCTGGAAAGTGAGCTCATAATCACCCAGCAATTAGCATCAACATCGTCCATCATTTGCTATCTGTCATTGTCTCCACACGTCTCCGTCTCTCTCTCTCTCTCTCTCTAATCTGTTTGTGTATCTGTCAAGCTCACACATAGAGAGAAACACTTACTGCGCTGCATGACTCGTCCAAAGACGGTGTGGTCGCGGTCGAGTGTGCTGCAGTTCCAGCGGTGGTGTCTGAACTGGTGCTGGCATTCGCGTATCCACTCCTTACCCCCCTCGCTGATGGACTGCATCACATCTGGATACTTCTGACACAGCTGCCTCTGCTTATTCACCAGGCCAGGGACGTTATCACAAATCACTCGTGCTCCCAAAACACCGATGTACCTAGAAAACACACACAAAGTCTGCCTTCAAATCTTCAGTTCATAGCCCACCAAGGCACCAAGGCATATGCATTGTGTCACAGTCAGAGACCCTTTATGTATTTGTGCGTGACAAAGCAGGAAACGTGGCGAGCATACCAGGAAACATACCAAAACATTAACATCAGGATATATATATTATCAAGTATTTCTTAGAGAATTTATTTTATATATATATATATATATATATATATATATATATATATATATATATATATATATATATATATATTTAAAGAATTTTAAAGAATGGTCCAATCACCAGGAATTTGTCCCACAATATAAGGAACATCTGCCATATTTACATTGCATAGAAATATTTTTAAAGGGTCAAAGGTTAAGATGATGTTTTTATACAGTGGTAATATCTGTAACAGAAGCACCTTATCAACTAACTATGATATCAAATATTCCATTAACTACTGTGGCTATAGAAGTACTTAGAAGTTGGTTGCAATTTCATGATCCAAATAATCAGACACATCAGTGACATTGAGGTCTGGACTCTGGCCTGGTAAGTCCATTGTTCTAAGGACACCAGTAGTTTCTTTGTTTTGATGAGCAAGCTGTGGCTGTCCAAAGAAAAACATGTACCTCCATTTTTGTCCTTTGTATTTTTAATATTTTGTACTTTTATGCATCTTGCTTTGCAACACAACAGCTGCAGAAATAAATCAGGTTTCTCCTGTAAAGTTGCCATTTTGGAGATGCTTGTTTTTCCTTGGACAGCAATAACATTGTCTTCTTTGTTGAGACTTTGTTTCTTTTCTTCTCACAGTGTAAGGATGGAGAGAAAGACCTGTAGCGAGAATAGAGTGACAGTACGCTTGTTAGGAGTCAACTCATTTTGAAACTAAATATGTTACATCAACAATCCAAACGATTTAAGCCTGACAATGAGCATTTACAAATTTAAAAACGAAGCCCCACGATGGTACAGATCTAAGGCTGGCTGTGGGTAAGAATACAGATCTTGACTGTACTCTTCAGGATTTTGGCAACCGTGTGACTGTAAGATTTATTTGGATGTGCAAGTTCAGAGTGAAAAGCTGAAAAAATGAACTGGCAATGAAAAGCCTGAATACCTGCATACTGTTGTTACTGCACCACTGAATCATGTGGAGCAGTATTGTCTTACCACAAGGTGCAGAAATGCATTGATATGTTATTATTAAATTGATGATTACATTGCATTAACATTAATATGTAATATAATATAATATGTATTAATAATCAATTACTTTCAGTGCAGTGGGGCTGTACACTACTGTAATTTAACATCATTAGGTTAGTGTTCTGAAACCTGCATATTCATATACATGGTTAAATCTCTGTAATGCCCAGTCTGACATGGCCTGTCCTTATAGAACAGCAACATCATAAAAATATATTGTTTTTATATATAGTTTTTACACATTTTCCAGTTTTTGCTGTCATATAATAATGAAAGTATCACAAATACAAAGCATTAAATGTAGTTTTTGCTCACCAAATAACCACAGCCACACTCATTTCTGCTACTGCCTCAATGCAGTTTCCAGTATTGTAATACCAGCAGTCTGATGGTGCCACACGTGTTTTTCTACACTGGGTTTAATACTGCTTGGACATTTGAAAGGGGGCAACATATCACCACAAAGCTGTGGTGTGCACCCCTGTAGTAAGATACAAGGAAATGCACAGTCCATCTTCCTGCTTCTTCACTCCTTACCAGTCTAGAAAAAACATTGTGAGTTTAGTATTACACCTCATTACATGGAAAGCACCTTATTACAATGCTAGCTCCCGTTTGGCTTCTACTTATATCACTTCTTTGTTTTTTTGCTGAATGTGGTTTCTTGCCAAGAGCTTTAGACATTTAGCTGACGCCCTTATCCAGAGAGACTTCATATCATATTACAGGTAGGCCAATGTAGTGTTAGGAGTCTTGCCCAAGGACTCTTATTAGTGTAGCACAGCATAGTCACCTAGACTGGGATTTGAACACCAGTCCCCCACATGTAGAGATGGCACTCTGGGTAGTGGTGTTACCCACTGAGCTACATTAACCACTTTAGCCATTTGTGTGTTTACCCATCAGGGGCGTAGCAGCAAATTCTGGGCCCTGTACACTCTCAATGTCAGTGGGCCCCTATCCATGCCAGTACACGAGGAACGTGAGCAAAAAAAATGGGCCCCTCTCCCTACTCAGGCCCTGGGTAGTCAGGTCCACTTATCCCCCCACTACCACGCCCATGTTACCCATCCATTTCAAAAGGTTAGAGTGCACTGCTGGAACAGCGTTACTTCTTTATTTTCTCATGCAGAACTGCTAGCAAGCTCACCATCGCATCCTGAGGTGCAAAATAGTATTACAGGGCAGCTTTACGTAGATCTACTTAGACGTCTTTGACTGTCAAAATAGTCACTTCTTCACCGTCAGCTGATAGCTTTAGTTCATTTTGCTGTTCTATACTAGAAATCATATGAGTTGCACATTTAAACACTTACTCTACTACAATTACAGTTCAAAGCCTAGCACTAAACATAAACTGAGAAGCAGTTTAGCTTGTTATCTAACTTTTAGCCTAGTTGTTAAGAAGATAAGTGGTTTACTCCTTAATTTATACAGAAGCTATAAATACTGTTGGTGGTCTATGTGAGCAACATAACAGCACAATCAAGTTTTACAGAGAACAATAGAGTTTACTATGTTTTTTGAGACTTACATAGACTTACTACATATAATCAAGATTTAAGAAGATTTTTTATTTTTGAAACAATGCATTTCGGAAATATGAACAACAGCGCGCTGGTGTTTAAAGTCCGGGACTGATGTTGAGAATGAAATCACACATGATGCTGGGGAAACTCTAAGTGGTGTTTAAATGCAGCGCTGCTCTCATTGTTTTGTGTACAGAAACTCACTGTGTGTGTCTGCTATCTTCACTAATCAAACTCAAGCATGAGAGATAGCAGGGCCTATTGCTTCCTCACTCTCCCTCAGTCGGTCTCTCTCTCTTTCTCTCTCTCTCTCTCTCTCTCTCTCTCTCTCCAGTTTCCACTCCTGTTATGGATGTCCCGTTCCATCACTGCCCACCGTTTGTTTACCGTTCCCCTAACGCCCCCGTTAACAGAGACTGGCACAAACTATACACACGATACACACACACTCTGTCTGTCTCTGTCTGACTCTCTCTCTCTTTCCCTTTATGAGCTTTATCTTGAACATTCCTGTTAACAGCGCCTGTGTCTCCGACTCAGCTTGAGATACAACAGCACAATGTCTTTATACAACACAGTGGAACACACACAAACACATGCAGATTGGACAGATTAAATTGGTGCTTCTGTTATTTAAATGTTTTATTTCCTAGAAACGGATGAAAGT
This sequence comes from Prochilodus magdalenae, assembly GCA_024036415.1. Taxonomy (NCBI): domain Eukaryota; kingdom Metazoa; phylum Chordata; class Actinopteri; order Characiformes; family Prochilodontidae; genus Prochilodus; species Prochilodus magdalenae. Next base: position 98,446 of record JAMWET010003901.1, on the reverse strand, counting down.
GATAAGCCCTTTACTCAGAGCATCTGGTGGGGAACGCACACCTACTTTAACAGGAAGGGGCCGTTTAACTGACATGCAAATAACCAACCAGAGTCTGCTGTTTTACAACCAACTGAAATCATTCTACTGGTTCACAGAACACCGAACATATAAACAACCCAACAGCCTTGACTGTGGGCATTCAGCGGGCAGTGATGTCTTTCATGAGTCATCCTGTTAGTGCTAGCACAACTGGCAGATGGTTTTATGACACAGGACTATATGCACACAGGCTGTTACAATGACTTTGAGACCAACGAATCCATGTGTGAAGGCACCGTGTCAAGATAAACAGTTTGTTGTCACATGTTACACATAAAGTCAAGTAGTTTTATTGTATATACCTCAATATGTACAAAACATATAGTGGACTAAAACTGCATTATTCCCTGACTGCGTTGCAGCACATAAACCATTAATGATAAACAGATTACAACTAAAACAAGAACACCAGTATATTAAATATATATAACGGTAAAGATAAAATAGACGAACGCAAGATATATGATAGAATTAAAAAAGGGCCCTGAGAGAAACTTAATGATACAGTAAAACACTAAAGACAATAAGGGCGACAAAGTGACTTGTGCACATGCAGAATACAGATGTAGGATTAAATTGGTATGACAGTGCCAGTATTAACAGTAGGGCAAATTGACACCACATCCACCCCTACCACAATATATGCAGGAACTGCGTCAGAATATTCAAGTTGCATGGGATGGATTATCACAGGACACCATTAACAATTTCTACAACTTAATGCCGAGACGCACCAGTTCATCTTGCATTAGCAAACATGGTGGCCCGTCACCATACTGAGCGACACTATTCAAAGAGCACTTATGAATATAGGTATGGTGCAGTGAAAATCTACTTTTTTCTACTTGCACACTGCAAAAAGCTT